>DWEI01002116.1:0-15000 GCA_018245875.1 Mysoria ambigua | reverse complement strand
GGTAAGTGCAAACGTAAAGTTTGCACTTACCTATGTAGAGTGGAGTACGTGGAAACTTAAAAACATACCACTAACAAACTTTTTAAATACCAAAACCATACGCGTTAAATACCCAAAAAGAATTTTTCAATAGCCTATGCATTATTATAGATCATAACAATGACTGACCTAATGTTCACTTTAAATCTTCTAAATCGTGAAAATCATGAAACAACAACCTAACGGAGCTCAGGTCCACTTCATCACAGTCGTCAGGTTTCATTTGAAAATAATCGTCGTTATCGAACACCTTCCGGCGTGGATGATGGCTACCATTCTGATGTTCTGTAGAATTTGTACTAACGACGGTATCGTTCCCATTATGGCACTCCAGGCGTCCGTTCCGCAAACATCCATTGTCATGAGACATGTTAAATCAAAGACGATGAAAAAGTTCTGAAGAAAAAGCAAAACAATAATATAAAAACAAAAGCAGCGTGAATAATAACATATTATAAAAATTAAAATCCAAATAATTAAAATCGGTACGATTCCAAAATTATTGTGAATCTAAAATGCAGTGCATAATTAATCAGTTACAATAATAATAAACATTTGTGAATCCTAGGAAATAACTATAACAGATAAAGTAATAATGATCTTTTTTTAGTAATTACACAGAAACCCTATAATTATTATTTTTGTTATTGAACTTTGAGAAGTGGCATGGATATAGATATTTTCAGATCGTCGTGATACGTGAATGACGACTAAGACGGTCATAATATTGACGAGTTTATCTCAGGTTACGACATTTGATTGTTTTTAAATTAAATAAGTACTCAGTTTAACTTAACAACGCAACAACTATGCTGGCAAATCACAATTCAAGGTCACGACGACTATCACGGTTAATTCTTGCATTATTCGCATGGAAAGGATCATTTATCACAATGCACATCTGTTTATTACAGCTTTAATTTAATTCAATTAGAGTCACTGCAATAATATGGAATACTTACATTACTCATATTTAACAACTAAAATACTTTTTAGAATTAATTGAACTTATATGAAAATATAAATACTGAATGGTACTGATGGAACTGTACTGATGTATAATCAATTTAATTTTGTCTCTAGTGTTTACTTACTAAAACGCTTTGCTCGACTTTGCCATGAGAATTTTATAGAGCGAAGTTTAGAAACACAAATTATCATAACTGATATTCACTATTTGAATCAAATATGTTATTGCATCCCAAAGTGAATATGAAATATAAATTATAAATTGTTGATAACCTTAAAATGATTGTTAGGCGAAATTTGCTACAAAATAAAAAGCATCATATACAATAATATTACAAATACAATGAAATTTATAGAGTGCTCACCTTATAATTGATTTTAATTAAAAATGATCTAAAGCACTGTCACTGCGTAAGAATACACCACAATAACACACGAACGTTGTGACAGGTCAGCTTTCCGCAGCTGAATACTACTGAATGTTAGTCGGCGTCCATCCAACTGACGCTCCACTGTACTGCCGCACGTTCGTGCATCCAGTGTGTACTGCGTATTATTTAATAGAGTTTCTAATATGTGTACTATGTATTATTTAGTAGATGACGAGTTTAGTGGGAAGTGGGAACATAACATAATAAACACGGTGGAAATGTTGATGATATGACTGCCTCGTTAGTCATGTTTGTTGTAAGTGGAACTACCAATTGGACGGCCCCGGGCTCGATTCCCGGGCCGGACACTACTATTTGTTGCTAAATTAGGTTTTCTAATAGTGGTTCGGAGGGTGGATATGAGCCAGGTGTATGGCAATAGGCTCACCGCCTATTCCATAGTGGGACATAGACGTAGAATCACGCCTGTAATTTCCGATGGAGTAGACAGAAGAATATCGGAGATACACTCAACATTTCACCAGTTACGTTTAGATCCCGCTATGGAATAGGTGGTGGGACTATTGTTATACACTGGGCGCATATAACAATTGCTAGAAAATCTAAAAAATATTACAAGAAAATCTAAAAAACTGAAATTCTAAGTTAGAAAAATCTAATAGTGCCGGACCTAGAATTTTAACCCACGACCACACGATTTGCAATCGCCCTTACCACCAACAAGACCAATGAAGCGGTTGTTTATGATAACATAACTAAAGTGATTGCTCCTCTTGATATAATATGCAATAAACAATCATGGTGTGCCGCGAAGCACAATCTTCAATTGTTTCTAACAAATCGGTATATGATGTACAATAACGTTTTCCAATCATTTATAAAGAATTAAATTAATGTCTAATTACGTTTTACGTAAACTAATGTACGAATTAATACTAATACTGCGATAAATATGTAATAACAAAGAAGTAACTACATAGGTACGTAAGTAAATGTATTATTTGTTATGCTCTAGAATTTTAATCTCGCCCCTAAAATTATATCGGAGCTCCTGGTTTCATCGGTGGCTGATTACCAGAAACGTCTTTGAATATGCAAAGAGAATGCACAAATTGCACGTTCAACCATACAATAAAGGAGAAACGTGTATTTACTTGCTATGAATTTGAATATTACAGAATAAAAGTTCAACTGATATTGGTATATGTAAATATAGCATATATTTAAATATAATTAAAGTTCGACAATTTTTTCTTTCTGAATATGTATTTTGGATGTTTACAAATGAAATATTTATTTTTAGGAAATAATGTAGAAGGTTTGAGCTTTCCATAGACACTTTGTTGTTTTTATTTGATGGAACCGGTGACAGGGGAACTAAAGAGCCATCATGACTCTCCGTACGAAAACGCCAGGTTAGCAGAAGGATAACTCGAAGTTTAAAAAGATGTGGAGACTGCTATCAACTATCTACTACATGATTGAATTCGGAAGTAATTAAATAATTTAGATCTCACAATAATTGAGTTTTTGTAATCCGGATAGTCTGTTTAAACTTCTCATAAATCTTTAATAAGAACCATTTAACTAGGTTAACGGTTGAAACGGGTCGAGAGCTCACCTACTTTCTCTGCTGAATGCTACGACTATTATTGTTTACTGAAGCCGCAATGTCTTTCATTATGCTTTGTAAAGCATTATATTTTGTTGAGCTTTATCTTTTTCGAGATATCTATTCTGAGCTGTAGGGAAAATTAAAAAACAATTCAAATGCAAGCACCCAACTTCGCAGTTACATAGTTATTTCATATATGTATTTACCTACTATGTTAAATTATATTTCCGACATCGACACTAAAATGATGTACTATCTGATTACCTGATTCACGATCGCGATATTTCGTTGCTTATCACACACTAAAAAACTGCCCTTCACTAGATGTGCGTTTGTGATAAGCATTATCACGATACACGTTTAGGCATAGAAACTTATTGACTAATAAATAGCCTTTATGTCGGTACACTTACTCGTCACGGAGCTCATCCTTGTCGAAAGACATTGCAGCACAACGAAATGGTTAGTAAGCTCAGAGCAGTTAGATAACACAGTGTTCAAACAATGTTTGGGACACGGATCGATAGACGCGGTAAGTTACTGGCGCGGTGCGGCTGTGTGCGGGGGACTACTGGGGCCGTGCGGCGCGCCGCGGCTGGGCGCGACCCGCGGCGCCGAGCCTGCGCACTACGCCGCGCCCCACGACAGCTACATGTCAAACCGCACTATCAATATTTGTCGTACCATTTTAGCAACACGATAAGATATTATGTAACATCTTGATAACGACTATATGTCCCGGCCACTGACACGCAGCAGCGCACGCGGTGTGAATAGGTGTGCTGGAGGTAGTATTCCCAATGCCCAGCACGCACATAATGATCAAATATAGAACACTTGCTATTAAAGTGTATAACAGCTTTCTTTAGGGAGTGAATCTGAAGAAGAAACTACCCAAAAGTGGAGGGAAACAGGCTGAATAAAGTATTAACAAGATATACCTATAATAAAGCATCATTCTACTTGTGAGTCATAGTAAATTGGTTAGGTTTATCGACCTGCTCACGTTTTACTGGACAGAAAGTTTGGCACGAATTTGATATTTATGTACATACATTATTTAAATATACTCTTATTAAAAAATAAGCTTAAATACTTTCATATTGTGTTCCAACCTCGTGATTCGGTAAAATTTCAACTTGTTGATTAATACTGATTACGAGGACAAGATCCCAGACGAAGTAGCCCTATTAATCGTCAATCTAATATTAACCCAATACTAGATGACAGTTTTTATATTAACTGATGTTCTAAAAAGGAACGCCATCACACATCTGGCTTCCATGTTTGATACAGGAATAAAGAGTTCAATGAAATCATACAAAATTTGTAATGCATAACTCTTTTATTTTCTACATAGGAAGATACATCTGTAATAGATACACTGATAGCATTACATGTTACAGACATTACATTTAAATATATCTATACAATTCGATTAATTTACACTAACTTCAAACATTGCCTTGGGATGTAACATTACGGAAGAAAATTATACCAAATTATGGTCTCGTTCATACCAAATGAAGACTTTTGAAGTATTTGATTTTTTCTAACATAATTTACAGAACTTCAAAAGCTACCATTGTCTTTCATTTCTATGAAAATTATACAATTAAAATGTCTTCATTAATTTTAAATGTTAATATTACACATCAAATAGATATCGCAAGGAAACTGCGTAGGTATCTACTACATTTTAGTGACTATTGGAACTTCTAGACAAATTAACATTACATGTAACAAGAGGCACGATACATGGATAATGGACATCAGCCTTCACCGTTCCAATGCTGGACAAAGGTCTTCCGCAAGGTGGGCCACATCATTCCGTCCTCCGATCGGTCAGACCTCCTCCAGCCGCTACCACGCGCCTCCACGATCCGGCCAACGGGTCGGATGGTGCCCCACAGTACGCCTGCCAGTTCGAGGTATCCACTCCAGTACTCACTTGCCTCAACGGCTCTCGAACCTGCGACATATGTGACCAGCCTACCGCCACTTCAACGTGCTAATCCTTTGAACTATGCTGGTTACTCTGGTTCTCTGAAGGATATCCTAGTTTCGGATCATATCCCGTCGAGCTATCGCGTCGTTCAGCTCGTGGACTAGCCGTAATGTAAGGGACCACATTTCAGCAGCGTATATCGTAACTGGCAGAAGCACTGATCGAAGACTTTGGTCTTAAGGCCAATAATAAACGACGAGAAAACTTGACGAAACATTCGAAATGTTGCGCAGCCCAACCGAATGCCTCCGTCGATTTCATGGCTGAAGTTGTTGTAACCGCGCTCGATCGTCTGCCCCAAATATACGTTTACTGCAATCTTGAACTACTTCAATCAGCGACCCATCGGCGGTGATCGGTCGGCCCCCTATGTCACTACGGAACATAAATTTCGCGTTGTCCATGTTCGTGGCGAGCCCGACACGTCGAGACGTGTCAGTCAGGCTGTTCAACATTTCCCCTATATCCCGTAGAGACTTCGCCAATATGACGACAACATCGGCAAGTCGGAGGTGACCAATGTATGCGCCATACACGCGACATCCCTGCAAGGATTACAGAAGACTCCAGATTTCGATGGAATAGAAGGCATTCTCGTAGTCCACAGAACACCATACAGAGCGAGAGATTCTACCCTTCGGTGTTCTGTAAAATCTGTTTTATTATGTGAATATGATGATCTACGGTGACTATACAAAAACCTGACAGTAATGGAAATTGAAAATCGTCAAGTTTCTCGACGAAATGAGTCGTGATAACCAGAAGCGGATTATCCTTAAGGCAAACTAGGCGCGTGGCTACGGGCGCACAAGTTTAAAAAAAATCGTTACTTTAATTTTGACTTTGATAACTTTTGATTTTGTAACGTGAACGTAGTTCTTATATAAATACCAGTTAAAATGTATAATATAAGGTCCCTGTAGGGACGCCGTTGAGGTGCGTGCTTCGGGCAACATTTAATCCGCCTCTGGTGAGTCGTTGAGAACAGCTTCCTACGTGAAGCAGGAACGAGATAGGCCTGTAGTTCTTCAAGAGGGTTTATACATACATAATTAAAGCTTAAAATTTTAAATTTGTATAGATACAAATTTATGAAATAATTTAAAGGCGTTAAATTGATCTAACGTATGCAGACACAGTAAAAAATGTGGACTATATAAAAAAATTAAAGCACAAGGACATGGGAATACAAAATAATCATAAGGCTACTGACTAGTAGATGCAACACATTTTTTTACACATGAATACAGAATGGCGAAAATATAAATTACCTACACATACACACACAAGTAAGTCACATTTTAAAAGTCCTTATTAGATCGTTGGCATTCGAGAGTTTAAGATTTCCCCGGGATCGGTAACATAACATTAAACGATAATATGAAGACAAAGCTGGGATTAACAGCAATGCTACTGAGCATATCTCAGCAGCAAAATGACTTGAGCGTAATTTCTTAATGCTTGCGTTTATCGCTAAAACAGTATTAACACAGAAGGCTACTAAAAAAAACACTTTTAAGACTATAACCTATACGACTTATATTGTATAATATTATAACATGATTGTGGCATTGTCAGCTTTTGTACAACTCCATAAAAATATACCTGTGGCGTATATGATGACAGTGACATTCATCAAGCAAACAATGACAGATCCGAACGAGCGCTACTGTCAAATACCTTCTTCATCAAATATGGCGTGCGACATGATTTTGAGCTACTTTTTAAAAATGTAAAAAGAAAAAGTTAAAAAATAAACATATTTCGAATCACCAACAATTTCAAAAGTAGCATCCCGAATCTTCTGCGATCTAATAATATTGCATATATTTGGCAAAATAATTAAGATTTTTTAAGCAAGCACGATAGATATTACTTCTTACATAAAACATTGATACATCATATATGCCTATTCTCGTTGAGCCGAGTTGTCGCCGTGGTCTTCACAGTACAGAAATGGCAAAGGTAGGCCTACAAATGTTTTCAAACGCATGCTACTCGGGCTACCAGCATGCGATACTATCGTGGAAGTATCCTCGTGAACACAGGTTTATGATGGTAGAACTTAAAACGAATGCAACATCGCTAAACCTAAAAACGACACTGCTTGTCGAACACTTAGTGAATGTTATTTTTTTAAAGTAAAACAGCATAGCCGGCAGTTGACCCACCTCATTTTAGGCGGGCCATATCGCTTTAACATTTGCAATATTAAAAATGTTTCCAATGTCTTAATTAAATCTACGCGTCGATACACAATTAAAAAATATCTGTAAAGCATTCAAACTTAATCTTATATATTGAAATTTTGACCAATTGTTACAGTCTTATCTTACAATGAAAATATTATTATCTTTGCACAATATTCCCAAAAACATACTCCGTTAAATCACAAAATACGAGTATTATCTTTCATGATGCATGTTACATTAACAGGCAAAGCACTAACAATGCACAGGAAGGGATGATGCTTCGTTTACAAGGAATGTTGCATTGGTCCTCAAACAAACACACATCGTAAAGGAACAGTGGATTTTACACTGTAAAAGAAAATAAACTACAATTGACCTATGAAATTGGCGAACCAGACTCGAGGTCGCTTAGGGGAGACGACGCTCCACTAGGGGGATCAGTATAGGTAATTTTTCCGAGGGAAGATCGCATGCGGCTCCTTGTAGTCGGGGTCGGGCTGGTTGCGGTAGCGGCGCGCCAGCCACACGGCGAACAACTGCAACACAACACATACACTAACATTACCACTGTATCCTTATAAATGTTGCCATATGAACAGCTATCCAGTGCACATATATATTTTTAACAACCAAACACTCGACTTATTCCAGTGTTTAGATATTACAATCTACTCGAAGTTACAAATATAAGTACCCACCGCATGCAACGTGCGACCTCCAACCGCAAACTGCGTTCGTGTCTGTTACTAAACACACGCTTACATCTTCAGTGTCCGCTATTGTAATACGTATGATAAGCGTATGAATGTAACGACTACGTTGGCTATTTATTCCTTGTTATCCAACATTTGTTATAAATAAATAGTTTCTCATAGCTTATATATTAGTGCAATAACCAAAAAACACGTACACATGCAAACGAAACGATAAGCAGAGCGTGCAGTGCCGCGTCATGCGGCAAAGCAACACGCCAGTATGTCACAACACGCAGCCGTTAACTTAGCACACGCGAGGCGTGCGCTTGCCCAGCCGTCGTCCAGCTGCACCTCACCATAGCGGGCTGGCGAGTTAACTTCTGCGAGTTATACATCCTCATCCACTATACGTAGTATTTATCTACATATTGAGCAACCGGTGTTATTATTGAAGCGTCACATTCAAACCACTAACGGTCGTATTTACAAAAAATAACATTGTGCCACAGTTTCCATGCCGAACATATAGAATAAACAGAGTCAAGCGTGAGCGAACATTGCACAAGCGGGCCGGAGCGCGGCACCAAACCACCTGCAGCCGCCAGTCCGGTTAGTGGGATCGTTCACAGAAATGCACTGGGGTTGGCGCGCGGGTCCTTCTGGTTACGATATCTTACTGTCAACCACACACCCAGGAACTGGAAAAAACCGCCGGGCTAGTGTTAGTCACGAGCGGGCTGTTGTCGATGCCGTTAGTACAAGTATTATCCACAGGTTTTACACACATAACATTACGAGTAGGCGACATAAACACGTTTACCCATAGGCATTAGTTTAAATTAAAGCATTCCATTAAACATTCACTTCTTTGTTTAGTGACATTTCAGGCAAAATAAAATATGTAATACCCCAAGGCGAAGACAGCAAAGTGTAGTAGACTTGAGAGAGTACAACACCATCCTGCCCTAGTGCCCATTTATATCACATCGTGGAATAGGGCCTGAGTCCTTTGCCATACACCAAGCCCAAAATACTGATTCTGAGCCACCCTTAAAAATTCATGTTGGAAAAAACCAACAGTATCGGACCCAGGACCTCATGACAAGCAATTGCGCTTGTAACCCACTCCACCGAGGCAGTTAAAATAAACATTATTTACAAAAATAACAAAAAATAAATTGATAACATGTATCATTATCGATAACATGATACATTATTATCACTTGGCACAATTTTCAACAGATGCAGTAATATTTAAATACCACAAAGAAATATATGCATAAGTCTACAATATTTGTCTGTTGTCGAAAAAGTAGGTACAAGCCGAGTTACATAAAATATATTTTATTATGTATGATAAAAACATTAAACCAGCTAATACAGACAATGAAAAAACATATATAATGGAACTGAACATTTAACCATTTACAACCAGAACATTTTTTCAGTCATTCATATGTACTTAAAAATTTATTTAATTCTAACATTATATACCTACAATATTTTGAAATAGTTCAATAACATATTAATTATATAGGCAAATCTACGATTTGACCACTTTGTGGTTTAATAAGTACCAATAATATATGTATGTGAGCTCAAAAAGGTTATGTTCGTTTAGACACAAGTTAAAACATAGATAAACCAATAAGTGCTGATAAATTTCACACAATCTACTTATCTATATGGAAGCAAACAAAGGTTAAAAAGATTGGTAGGGGATTGTGATGCAATTTGCACTGTTTCTGTTAAATAAGTTAGAGGGTACACATACCTCTGTAAAGCTGAAGAACAGGCCGATGCCGCCACAAAGTTTGAAAGCGTTATCTATAGTTTCCCTTAACTTCTCCATACAAAGCTGACAATGGCAACCCGGCAAATCAGCATCTCCGCAGCAATTCTTCTACGAAACATTATAAATGACAACATACAATCTGTACAAACTGAAATGCGACAAGGCACACCAATGTAGTGAATACAGAAATGACTAGAAACTAAATAAACATGATATGTAGATGGTTTGAAAATTGATATGTTGGTATTTTTTTACATGTCTCTAATGTTAAAACAAATGATATAAGAGGTCATCCTTTATAAAAATAATCGTAAAAGAATGGATGACGAAATCGCAAATTGATTACAGCTCTTGAAGGAGAAGAAATCTACACATAAATATAAATTATATTACATAGTGTCAACATTTATAATATTTTCACTGTTGAACTATAAAACAACTGTTATCATTTTTGATAAGCGAGTGTGAATATTACAAGTCAATTTGATACTTAAATTCACGACAAACATAATTATACTCAAAATAATGAAAACATCCTAATAAAAAATAGGTCCAAGGCCGAAAGTCAAATAACGAAACAGGAGACGAAGAACAAAATTGATAACAAAAATAAATATCTTGTATAGTAGATCAAAATATAAAATTATATACATCTTAATCTTAACATGTAATATACCTGAAGATGTGGTAAAGGTAAGTAAAATACCAGGAGACTAACATGAAGTAATCTCTAGAAATTGACAAATGAAAGTTAAATACAAGAGAAGTGTTGCAAACGTGAATAATTAGTTAAGAACTTGTATGTAAATCATAATGATGTTACTGTACTACATTCAAATAATATAATACAAAAAGGACATCTTTCATATGTATTATCATCTTTCATATGTAGGTGGTTTATATAAAATGGGTACACATTAATCATATGGATTGGAACTATTTTATGACCTTGAGATACTTACCAGATCACAAGGAGGATGGTCGATAGTGGCATTTTGTGGCAAAGTTTGGAAACCACAGCATTGGAATCTTTGCTGAACTTGTTCCCTCACATCCATATCCACTTGATTCCATCCCTTAAATATTAAGAAGCCATTATATTATTTACATTCATTACATATGTGCAGTAAAAGCAATGTCAGATAATTGCAAAAGCAAGAACACTTTGCTTTCAAAAATAATATTAAATGTAATTTGCTGGGTATAGTTAAATTCTAGTGTGCTAAAATTCCACTTGAAACAGTTTAATAGACCAACATACAGTATGGCTGTTCAATGCTTGTTTTGGCATTTACAACGAAAATACCCTGAAGTTTAGAAAACATTTGACCTATGATCAAGTACTGAGCAGTAGTGATTTATTTTGTTTAAGGCAGTTACATAGATACACTTATCTCCCTTACGTGACTATCAACAGAGTCAGTGGCGTCATACATTCGCATTCATTCAATACAATTGGTTGATATGAGCTGTTATGATTATACATACACACATAGCTGGCCACTCAATACATCTTAAATTGCAGAAGAGAAAAAACTGACCTGTTGAGCCAACATCTTCTGTTGCTCAGAGTTGACACCCAGGCAGGCACACGCCACTGAAAACTGCACCAGGAACAGGAGGAAGAGTATGACCATGTACTGATTGTGAGAGTTAAGAAACATATAAATAGTAATATTATATGTAACATCACACCTGTAATCCCTAAGTAAGTAAGGAGGTAGGCAGAGGAGTGTACTATACACTCACATTTAACCAGTTTGTTTATGTCCCACTATGGAATGGGTGGTAAGTCTGTTGCCAACTTGCAAAACACTAGGCATATATACAAACTCCGAGCCACTACTTAAAAATCCAAGTTAGAAAAATTCAATACTCTCCGAGTTGGGATTTATATGCAGGAGACAGGATAGTTGTGTTTGCAATCAACATGACCAAGAGGCAATCAAATAATAAATAAATTTTCATTAATAGAAATATTTTTGTGCTGTTCACCTGCCCTGTAAGAAGCCTGGTGTGAGGATATGTATGTACGAAATGTTAATTAATAGCTGGTGCACATAATAAATATAATATTTTAGTACTCCTCCACACACAGCCATCTGGTCCCAGGAATAAAGTGTAAACCCTTGAAGAGGTAGGCAACGGAGTGCAGCACACTCCCGTTTTTCACCAGTTATGTTTACTTCCCACTTTTAAAAATGTGTCGGGCCTATTTTGTCATGCACTAGGCACATTGGTAAACTCTGAGCCACTACTAGCCAATCTATGTTAGAAAAATCCAATATTATTATTAAAGTCATAATGAACTATATGCAACCTACTTAAACAGAAAATTCTGCATTTTCTTTTATTCAAATCTACTTTTGTAACATAAATGTTTTATAAACATATTTTCATAATATAACCTAGGGTGTCTAAGTCATTTTAATTCAAACTATAAACAATATTACAGTTACCAGATTTTTTTATCGAGCAATATTAAACATATCTTTTTACATATGTAAATAATTTAGAATTTCTTCAGATATATCTTGTATATACATGTGAATCACATAAAGATAAGCGATTACTTTTTGCCCACATTTTTTCCTTATGCCTTATCATTTACCATAAGCAGGTGTTCCAATAATTTGGATAGCTATAGATAGATGTTCCTATTACACCCAGACATAGAAGAAATACATGTGCTTATCACACAATAATTTATTCTGGATGGGAATCACATCAACGGCCCTTTTGTCAGCAGTTGCTTTCACTAACCACTGGGAGAATCCAATGGGACAGTCAAACATACATATATTACTAGATTATTATTATATTATCATATAGATAGCATCAATAGCAACTCTTCTATCAATCCACTGCTGGAACATGAGTCTCCTCACAAAATGAGAGGGTTAAGGCCATAGTCCTCCACGCTGGCCAAGAGCGGGTTGGCAGACTTCACACGCCTTGGAGAACAATTTTTTTTGAGAGTACCAATGTGTGCAGGTTTCCTCACAATGTTTACCTTTACCGTTGTAGCAAGTGATATTTAAACTTAAAACTCACATTTTTAAGAGGTGCATCTGGGATTTGGACCCGGTCTCCCGGAGTGAGAGGTTGAATTTCAAACCACTAGGCTATCACTGCTATAATCCCTTTCTTTAAGAGATACAATATTATCATATTGTATCCCTTAAAGAAAGGGAGACACAAAGGGAGACAAAGTTTACATCTACATGTTGTAATATACATTTGTGTTATCTTTGCCACATAACATAGCATTACACATTCAACTTATCATTTCCTTTGCATGTGCACATATTTAATGGGTTATTATAGAAATATATAGGATATGACAAACTATTTCATTATTATAACAAACACTGTCTCTTTTGTTGTGTTGGTTGCAGATGCTACTGCCTATCAGGTGATCCCGGGCTTGATTCCCGGGTAGCATGCCACTAAACTTTTCATGTTAGATTGTTTAGTAGTGGTTTGGAGTTGTAATATGTGCCTGGTGTATGGCAATGGGCTCCCCACTTATAGTCAGACTTAGGTAACTGATGAAACATGTGAGTGTTCTGCATTCCTCTGCCTACCTCTTCGGGGATGACAGGTGTGAGGTTATTTTTTTTATAACAAACACTATAACTGAATAACAAGGAATAAATAGGCAACATATTTAGTACATTTATATGCTTATCATATGTATAATAATTGGAGACACCTTGAACCTTTAAGTTATCTTAATTTAGGATAAACAAAGGAGACTACACACTTAAAATCTGTTCTCAAACAGTCAATACCTTTCTTCTATGTTCGTGACTTTTTTCATACACACACATGGGTTTCAGGGGCTTTTGTCTCCCCCTTCAACTAGTATCTATACCTATAGAATTAAGACCGATGAATCTAAATATACCTGCATTCATCAACATTTGGATTGTACATCCACTATGTCATTCTCCCTTTCATATGAAGTATCTTACATCTGTATTATTGCACCAGTATAATTTTATTTTCAGTCAGACTTATCTGTCTAGAAATCTGCTAATGGTAATAGAACAATAATGAGTTCTACATTACAACTGACACAATAGAACAACAGGCACAATGAACTATATTGTCTTAAGTAGGAAGTAGTGATTTGAAATGATTTGAACTTTGTTTCATATGGACCATGTTAGTATTTCTAAACCTCAGCTGTAAGTAACTATGATAAACATTCAAGTATACTAAGGATATAAAAAAGGATACGAAAAATAACATGACTTGATGATGTTTCACTGCGCCAGCCAAGCCCAGCAGGGATATCAGAATAAGAAAAATTCCACATGCGAGAATGCCTCCTACTATTGGCAGATTGGTGACCAAAGACGAGGCCTGCGCATATACTGCCACTGATATCAGAATTGATGCCACCACCTACGATTAATATTTTATTAATCATGGAATATATTTATGAAATTGACCAGCTCAATATATTAATTTGATTAAATAAAACTCACCACATATAGAATATTCAAAGCTATAAGAGCATTTTTAGAACAAGTGAAACCCCCACACATGTTGGAAAGGAACTTTTATAACACAATGTCAATGAAACGTATTGTGAAAAACGAAAGTCGAAACAATGTACTGAGGAAATAAGTATCAAGATTTAACAGGACTTAAAACACCTGTATCATTTTCCCTAATTAATCAAACACAGATAAAACTATAAATATGTTTATACTTGGCAAGTAATATTTGTGCACTCCAGTCTACTCGTCAATACAATATTACAAATTTCTTTTTAAATTAAGATTCTGTGTAATCTGACTTGTAGAACAGATCTGTCAACCACGCATGTCATGACAGATCACATAAAGATCAAATAGGGTTGCTACTCTTGAGATTATTCTAAAAGTTACTTATTATTTGTTGTTATGAACTAATGATTATAATTTTATTTTGAATTATACTTATATTGAATTATACTTGAATTATGACTCTTTATCATCAATCTCAAATTGCATAATCATTAGCTTATCTAAGTCCACATTTGGAAATACACTTCCACTGGGTATGCGGATTGCCGAGCACGACTTATCGCACCGTCTACATTGCTCCCTGTAGGTTTAATCAATGTATTATATTTTTTTGACGAAAAATAAAACAAAGTAATGGTCCACATGCATGTTATGACGTAAACAATAATCTAAGTACTTATATGACCTTTGACTGGCTCGTTAGTGAAACTGACAGTTGCGCCGGGGGTCGTGGGTTCGATTCCCACCCAGAATAAATATTTGTGTGATGAGCACA
>DWEI01002115.1:0-15005 GCA_018245875.1 Mysoria ambigua | reverse complement strand
AAAAATCAATCCTTTTTATCGTGCTTGAGACTCGAGTTTCGTTTACAAAATGTTCAATTTAGTTTAAATGTACGATTCAAATAAAATTAGTTTAGTTTCAATAAAGTGTTCATTTCATTCTTCTTTGTCTAGTAATTTTCTTTTTATAGAAAAACTACTGATCGTGGTGTGAGCTAAGGGTGAAATCGAAAGGGTAATTGTGAATGCGTTGTCCTCTAAATCCGTCGACGTGAGTCGCTCGTTAGTTACAACAATTATAAACATTACAAGTTTGACATAAGATAAAAAATTATTGGCGTTGATATTTAATTAGACGTAAAATATTAATATGACTGCCTCGTTGGTCGTGTTGGTTGGAAGTGCGACTGTCGATCGGGAGGTCCCGGGTTCAAATCCCTGGTCGAATGCTACAAAATTTTCTAATTAGAACATTTTCTAGTACAAAATCTAATTAAAATTCTGGTAGTGGTTCGGAGTCTGGATATGTGCCCGATGCGTGGCTATAGCCATACAACGGACATACGATATAATAAAGATATTAGTTCCATTATGTTACATTACATACTCATTTTTATATGATTCAGAAAGTTCATTTGTCTCTTTACTAAAATCTGCAACATTCTTAGCTAGAAGTTGTAATTCAATTCCCTATAGCTATTCATTGTATAGTATCGCACAATATGAGCCGAAACAAATGTTAGCATCATCAATTTATTTCAATTTCTCGCATCTGTGGACAATGGTTCCCGTGTATGTGCGTCCAAAACTGCTTACATGAGACATCCTGTTCTGTCCGCTCGACCGATTGCTACAAATTGCGGATTTCGATTGACATCTGCGGGAGTGTACGGGCTCAGGAGGGCCCCCAATGTATAGTTTTATTGAATAGGTAGGCGAAATTTATGTATTAGTTATTAGTCTTTCTTGAAATATACACTTCGATATTTATTACGTTGTATCGAAAGTAACCAAGAGATAAATTATATTAGTCAGCAATAGTAAAATATTTTAAATTCTATTTTTATACCCAAAAATTACTTTGAAACACCGCCCACAATAGGGCAGTGTACAGTTATGTAAGACAGGCGGTAAAAATAGGTGGCCATTAAAAATGTATCGCACGGTGCGAATCTAACAAGGAGGTCGCGACTGTAATGTAGTTACGCGGTGCACTGCGTTCATGCGTACACATTAACGTGCTACGAATTTCGTAGCACCTCTACGGGCTCGTAGCTGTTCGTAGCTCGTCCGCTACGCGTACAATACAGAAGGGTCACGACACGCGAAATATTTTTAAGTTTAATATCGTGTAAGGTGTGTTTTTATTTATTTTTACAACGTTAAAGACTTTTGTATCTGTAAAGTTGAGTGAACAATAGAAGAAGCTCGCGTGATGCAAACATTCAAATGTTTATTTTATATTACCCATTGAAGAGTTTATCTTTATTATAAGCCTTATAAGCGAATTCAATATTGAAATATTTAAAGTGAGTTATTTTTTATTTTGTAAACATGTTTTATAACTAGAACATTCATCGTGCCGCAATCAGATACAAGGTCTCGTGTCAAAATAAAAAGCATTAAGGCTATCGTTTCTGACGCTGACCAAATGTAGATTAAGATGTAGCATGACCGCCTTGGAACAAAGGTGACTGTACAACCAGTTGTTTGCAATAAATATAAAGTTACTTTAGGCCTGTAATCCCCTAAGAGGTAGGCAGAGGAATGCAGCACATTTACTCCTTTTACGATTAACGTTTACGTTCAATTATGGAATAAATGTTGAGCCTAATTCCATACCGCGGGCACATATCTAAACGTCGTGCTGCTAATAAAAAAAATAATAATTAGAAAAATCAAATAGTGCCCGCCCCGGAATTGAACCCACGACCTCCCAATCGGAGGTCGCGCTTGCAATCACGATGAACGAGGCAGTCGTAAATAATATAATTAATGATAATAATATCAATATGCAATTATATTAATTTTAATTAATAGTAACAGCAAGCACGCGACACCGTGCCTCCAGGGTTACACAATAGTACACGAGAAGTTCGCCAACAAACAACAATGAGATTACTCTCCATCAGGTATATGCACATTGGATGGGTTACATTGATATTAATACTTTTTTTAAATATGTTTTATTATTATATAATTATTATTATAAAATAAGACTGCCCTTAAAAACTTGATGTTCTACTTAAACTTTTTTTACTCTTTTCATATACTCGCGTCCCTTTCAGAACATGTATTATGTAAATATCTATATAGTTTTATATATTGAGCAATAAACGAAATTAAATTGAGACGTGAACATGTCAATATACTGTTATTATGCAACAAACATTGTTTTTCTCTCAACGAGAAAAACTTTTACTGTTGTGAGCGTTAAAAATGTTTATGATGTTTTTACCTTACACGTAAAAAGATGCTTATTACATGATAAAAGAGTAAAAATCGAATGTACTAACCAATGGCCAGCCAGTGTGAGCAGGATTTTACCTCCGCATATAATTTTTAATGAATCCGTTCGCACGTGCGCGCGCCCGCACGTGCGCGCGCCCGCACGTGCGCGCGCCCGGATTGCTGCAACAATAATTATCACTCTCCGTGAAATTTATTACCATGATTAGTTTGTGTAATTTTCACGAGACATTAATAGTTTTTAATTCATTACATTTACGATAATTTTTGCTTGCCTCGTTGGTGTACAGGTGTTGCACGCTGATTATTTATGGCACTAGTGTGACCTTTATGCCAAGAACCGTATAACATAAAATTTAAAAAATGTAACATCACGCATGTAAATTCCGAAGAGGTACAGAGTCGAATGTAGTTCACTACCACATGTCACCAGTTACGTTTCATATAAAGTGAAAAATAGGACTGATTTATACCTGATATATACTTACCCATTCGGATAGAATTAAAAGTAGGTAAGTGTAAAGTGGCTGAGGAGAAGAAGGAAATTAAGTTAAGCCAAAGGTGTCATTTAATTATCGAGCTATACTCAGTTTAAACGTTTGTACAAATGTTTCGCTTCAGGCTATGTTCGTCTGAAAAAATGTATCTTGAAAAAGGAATTCCTCCGTCGGAATATAAAATGCTGTAGCACATCGCATTTTAAAAAGTTATTTAACTTTATTTCTTAGATGCGGATCGATATTAAAATATACACGACTGCGTCTCCGGCAGGGGCTTTTATCTTAACGTGCTAACGTTATAATATTACCATTAATAAATATATGTATAATTTATGAACATACTTATGTTTATCATTTTGAATCAGTTATTTAAAAATACACTTGTGTGTCTTATGATCCAACGTCCTTAATTTAGTTATTTCTATTAATTTCACATTAAACTTCTTATTTTAATATTTATCAATAACATTGCTGTTCATTTTGTTTCCGAAAATCCACCTAAATTGGTAAAATCGTTGAAATCTTCCGAATACCTCTTATGAGATGATGTTATAAATCGAACTATTTGTCAAATCTTCCATACAAGGCTCTGAACAAATGTAGAAAGGCTCCTTTTTAGAATGCAAATAATTAGGAGATCTCGTTTAGAGAGCCTCCAATCATCTGAGATTTACAAACTGAGGTACGTAGGAAATGATTTATAACTCAAAGCTTTTGGTCGCCGGTCTGGTCTCAAAACAACGGATAAAAAATGCAGCCGAGCTGCACGGCTTATACGTTGCACCGCACTGTCTGGCGCACCGTTCCCGTCGCAAGAGGCGCCGCGCTCGCTGGACGCGAGAGCGGTAGTCCAATTACAAGCGGCCACTCTTTATTAGTCAAAGGCTTTGCACAAAACAAGAAATGGGGCGCGCTTTAAATCAGACGTTTGTGTAAACAGTGTATATAAAGGAGTGAAGGTTTTTTTGAATGGCAATTAGTCCAATGGTACGACTATTGTCGGCCTTTTGAGACGTAAATTGCCCGGTTTTTGTTTGTTTGATTTCCACTAAAATCAAACGATTTATTTAATATTTTTAACGCATTAATACTTAAGTTTATGTACATGTTATATAACGACACTTTGATGGAGATCACAATTATATACATAATTAACCGAAGCGATAATTATCGCGTTAACAATCAATTAGAACAAAATAATTAGGGCAGCGTGCGGGACTGCCAAATCATTGCTCATTCGTGCGATAATGATGATATCTGACACTGTCGTGTCGAGTATCACACACAACAGTGCCTGACTGCATAACCGTAATAGTAAATTGCTGCATACAAATTATTGGATAAGTCACGATTTTGTCAAATTACATATTTTTTTCCGTCGTAATTGGTGTACCTTTTAAATAAAATAAAAAATTAATAAAATAAAATAGTAATAATTTTAAATTTTATAACAAATTGTATTACGAAGTGTGCAATAAAACTATATCAGTAACAAAGTGTGTATAATCGACGTAAATGAAAAAACGTCTTGTTAAAATATGTAGTTTATTATTTAGAATTTAAAAATGTTTTCTTAGATCTTCATTTTAATTTATTTTCTATAATCTTGCACCACGCGGAACATTCTGAATTGATTTTTATGACACGACATAATTATAATTAACAACATATGTATATTACACAATAAAAATTGTACAAGTTCTGTCGATGCCACTATTAAATAAGTCAATGTCATAATAAACAACGTTAACTTACTTCTGACCGACGGCGCCCGTAACTCTCCATGTGCGGTGCGAGTCGATTATCTCGGCTTATTATGTTAAGGTTAACGCTTATTCGGACGCGGTTTCGCCTGAAAAAGCCTCAAAGCACTGGACTGCAACGGAAAGGCTTCTTGCTTTACAAATGTGTCGGCGCACTGATCATTGCCACCGCTTCTTCTGTCCAAACCGGTGACCTTAATGAAATTCACATTGAAAAATTGTACTTCGCGCTTCTCTTTAAAACATCGCCCGTACCGTCCTCATTTGCCAACCTCCAGTTTCCCTGCAGCGTGACACTCCAATTAGTTTGAACTATGTTTTAATATTTTGGAGACAGCTTCTTTGAGATAGGAGCGCATATTTGTCAGCGCGGGCAGCCTTCTAAAATAGCCCCTTTGCACAAAGCCGTGGTAATATGTCGGGTGTGAGTATAAAAGGCAGACAGCGGCCAAAATGGAAATTGGTCTGCTTGTCGGCTGCCCAATCAGTAGTTTGGAAAGTTGTCTGGCTTTTAACGTCGCAAAAACAACGCGAGCTAGAGAATTAAAATGGTAAATGCAGATATTTTGTATACCCCACAATGAGCATAAAGGCTATCTATCATTTAAGTTTCTTTCATAAGAGTATCTGTAGGACAACTTTGTGGTGAGAATGATTGAAGTTATTCAATGTAATTTAACTTGAATTCGAATATACGAGACTATTTATTAAAAGTTATTTAAGCTGAAATACAGTCGAATAGTTAGAATATCTAACGGCTGATACTTTGAGACAGTTTGTACCTGGGCGATATCTTTTATTGATCTTAGGTTCTCGCATACTAAAGAGTTGTAATGTACCTAGTACATTCCCTGTTATTTGATCATGAGGCACCTTATTGACGTCACGTATGTTGCAATGTCATCATCACCATCATCAGCCTATTACAGTGAGCTTCGAAGCATAGGCCTTCTGAATATATGCCCAGTATCCCCACGTTGGGCATACGGGTCGGGCATTGCAGAGGACAGCTTCTCGCACCGCCTACACATATTGCAATGTTCAGATACATGACGTAAGTTCATACCTACATTTCCCCGAAGGCATAGACAGGGAACCGAATCCCGGTTTTCATCAATTAACAATACATCCCAATGAACAAAAGACGAATCTACTGTGGTACACCGGACACCGCAAACTTCGAGCTTCCACTTGGAAATTGTAACATGTGGGTGCAAAAGAAACAAAATCAATCATAATAATCTCAAAGATGTCGGAAAAAAGTAACCTTAATGTCAATGGATGGAGAAATGAAACGTTTCACTTTGTCTCGTATCACATGAGTAATCTATCAATACGGCTCTCTGAGACGTGAGTCGTCTGTCTCCAGATCTCCTCGTGTCCATTCAGATAAATGGAATAGCAAAAATAAATGTACAAAATAAAATGGTTTTCCGTTTATTGTTCTAGGGGACCTTGTACCTTGGCCGAACATCAGAATGGACATTGCCTTTGTATTAAAAACTTCAAGTGTATTATCCGTCTTTCTTTGATTCACATACATTGTATTTGATAGTCCGCTTACATTCAGCGTTTTTTAATACACATTAATAGCGTCTATTCGAAAAATATTACAATAGATGAATTATATTACATTAATACTTGTTGAAACGGAAACCGTTTAGGCTATCGTTGACTCATTTCATACTCCACGTGGCGTCCATGGTACATGCTATCATCATTAGCCAATCGTAGCCCGCAGCTGGACATAGGCTTCTGCTGAGGGATAATGCCCATAATCCCCACGCTGGGCATGCGGGCTGGGAATAGCCATGCAAAGCTTCTCGCACCGCCTACGTTGCTGCACAAGGCTGCCAAGACATCTAGCTGTGCCTGAGCACGCCGCGCCGTACCGCGGTTTGATAGCGCCAGGTTTTGATGCCTCTTATAACGCCCTGTACTCCGGAACGGGGTCGGACAAAGTATTCTTGCTCTGGCGCCGACTCGGAACAGGAGGACGAGAAAACGGAGGTCCATGCAACAGCACTATCATATATCGGGCTGAACAAACTCATATAAAACGGTGCATAGTACAAACAGATTTTTGATATTTCTGTTTAATGTTAACAAGATCGGTAGCTCAGTTCTTTATTTAAACGATGCAACACCAACGATGATATGTTCTCTCTCTCTCTCTCTCGTATTTTTTCTTCTTCTTCGATATCTTTTCTCGAGGCTTTTGAGAGTTGCAATTCAATTTCAACGAGATCAGTCTAGTGCATAGATTCAATGATGCTACAATATCATGATATCTGATTTAATTTAATTATAGGCGGGAGCTAAGTCCACTTGCGAGCGTCTCCTCGTCCCGCACATTTGGCACCAACTCGCTGCATAAGTCATTAGTTTAATTGCCCCGAAGACTGAGATAGCTGGAATGGCATGCAATATTAATGACTTTATTGAACCGGACCGTAGGAAATAAGGTGCGCATAGCATCACGTCTGGATTCCTAAAGGTCAGACAGAGATTGTATTAAGTAATACTTGATATTTTATGCGTCTTACCATGGAATAATGATAAATATATTTACATACATAAGTTACACAAGAGGTGTCGTAAATACAAGAAGTTCGTGCAATAATTGTTTTATTTTTTTATATTTTTTATTTTTACCTTTACGTAAGTTGAAATGACATTCTCACCAGTTAACTTAGCTTATTTTCCTTCAAATGCAGTAAAGTTTTAACATGTGTATAAGGAGTAATTACTTTCAAAGAATTTATTCTCCTTTGTATATTATAAACATCATAAAATATCTCCCATCCAAGTACACCACCGCATCATGAGCGCGAATATTGCGTCGGTCTCCCAATAGCTTGCGCTACTTATCTTAAAAGCAAGAGACTTTACTTTGTAATATGTATCTGATGTAAGTGGTCGTAAAAAGCCTTCCGCTGATAGCAAACCCGGAACGGGCTTTGTTCCAGATAGACATTGATGTCATCATTTTTATTGCCGGACTACTGTATTTTTTCTGTATCTTCCTTTGAACTTCAATTCGTCATAGAGAGAACGCGTTTTGACGTGAAAAAAATATATATTCAAGTGTATATTTATATGTTTATATGTAGTTTATCAGCCGCATGGTTACCATATAACAAGCTCTCTTGACGCTTACTTTGGGATCAGGTGACCGCGTGTGGAGATATCCCAAGATATTTATTTATTTAATTATGTTACTGCTGTTTCGATATTGAAATAAAATGATGAAGGTTAAGGCAAATGTACGGGGTGATACGTGCGGGGGTCTTAGCGGTGGTGTTTCATCTTGGCGAACAAAATGTAATCTTAGGAAACAATTTTGAGTAAATGGAATTTGAAATTGAATTTGAACTTGAATTGGTGATGTATAGGGTTGCAACACTCGTCTCTTCATCGTTTCAAACTAGTGTGATGTTCCTCGAATGTGGAGCTTAAACTAAATTATAAGGAACATTAACGAACCTAATTGAAAACAAAAGGGATTAAAACAAAGTGCCTCACCCTCGGTGGACTGTAAACTGTCCTAGCGCTTTGTATTCACAAGACCTTCGAATCAAATATCGCGAAACTTTCGCCTTTCCGCTTTCGAACCTCATAAAGTTCTGTTTGTGAGCAAATCAAGGAATGTTCAGAAATCTTTCTTTATTTTACCGCTTCAATAATCGTATAAATAAAATTTTATTGTAGTCGCTCGGTCGTTTTATTGCCAGCTTTCAATTCATAACTCCTTAACTTCGCTAACGACCGCGCGGGCGGCGCAAACACGCTTAACCTAATGATTATATTGTTATTAGAGAAAATATGTAATGGCAACATGAACTGAAGGGAAACATTTTTATCGACGTGTTATGTGTTTAAGATCGAACTGTTTACAGCCACCATAGCGGTCATATACATAAAGCAAGTTTACGGTAATAGTAATAGTGGGTACAAATCTAATGAATTATATGTTTTTATTTTAAAAAAATATCGGAAATAATTTCAATTGATTCATTTTATAACAACATATTTTATATCAAAAACGCACAAGAGGCGTAAACGATTTTACAAATTTAAATTCTTGCAATTGAATGGGGCAAGTAAACATTATTACGTCGTCACACCAGGTCACTTAGAGGGTGGGCAGAGGCACCATACATAAACACTCCAGTTTCAGCGACTTCTTACACAAGTAAACACGAACTGAATAAAGAAATTGACTACCTAAGAAAGCATACGAGTAAACAATTTGGATAAATCGAACAGAGGATTGAATTGTCTAGGATAATCGAATAGTCGAATAATCGAAATCGATTCGTGGACAGCGGCCGTCACCTGCTCAGTGGGAAATCGATTTGCTGAAAAGCGATTATCATTAGCGCGGCGGCTCATGCCCCCACCGCTCGTACCTCCGGACCTCGTCACAATATAGAACGCTCTGTACATACTCTGTACTGTGCATGACGTGGTTATTTAACGTGAGTTGTAGGTAGTAGACCTGTCATCCTTTTTGCGTTATCGTTACTAGCACAAACTAATCAGATGTTAGAAGTTAGCAATCAAAGCTCATTAGTCAAAGTCATCAAATCAAAGTCCATTAGACATTAGATAAGACTAAAAATTTCCTATACAGATATAAGTATACACTTTCGTGAAGTTCGTACGCAGAATGCTTTATGTAATGGTAACACTACTATATTCATAAATTTACTTTTGTTCATACGCGAATAATAAGAAATTTATAATCATATAACATCATCATCCTATTCGCTCCTTGTTCTCGGCTTGCCGTACTGTCATTCCACGTGGCCGGATGGCATCCTACACTATTTTGCCAACCTTTTCGGACATTACAAGCATAATGTTAAGTTTACTTTTATTGCATGATATCTCATAAAAAGTTTTGGAGTTGTAAAGATATTCAAATATATCTAAAACATGTATGCACATGCCATTTCTACTCGTTGTACAGTCTGTGGATAGGAACGAAGCAGGCGAACATTCGATTAGCCGTCGCGAGATAGAACCGAAAAACAATTTGCTCGATCTTGACGTATGTTGAGGGATATCGCGCAAAAAACAAACGTTACTCGGATCTCATTCTCACCAGACGTTGCGGCTTCTTGCGGGGTTTTTTTATTTGTAAAATCTAATGTGACTTCATTTGTTATCATCACTAGTATTGTGATGCGGGACTTGTTTGAAAAACGTTATTTATTTAAATAACAAGTAGGTACATGTAGTGCATGTAGTTCTGTAGCTGCATAGCTCGTAATAATGCTATGTATATGTTGATACTTCGGATAACCGCTATGAGCGCTCACTTTAGAAAGAATCTTAAGCAGCCTGTCCCGAATCGTATCTTACGTGAAAGTCGTTAAGCATTGTAGGAGGCCTTAATACGGTGTAAAAGCCTCCGACAAATGGAATTTTCTTTAACCCTCGAATCAGCTTGTCTCATTGTAGGTACCTGTCTGTCATTGTAGGTCTCTCCCATTTGCGGAAAAAGCCTTGCAGTGAAATAAAATATATTCGTTACAGCCAATACCTAAAAGATTTTTTTCAATATGCTAATTTCAAGCAGGCCACTTTGGGAGCATTTATACATAATAGAGGAAAAGTTAAAAATACTTACGTAACTTCACGCTAGTAAATCCCCGAAGGAGGAATGCAGAATACTCCCATGTTTCACCGATTACGATTACGTCCCATTATGTAATAGGTGGTAAACCTATTGCCATGCATCGGGCACATATCCAGACTTCGAACCACTACTAGAATTCTAATTTAGATCTTATAATAGATTTTTTCTAACTAGAAATTTTTTGCAGTGTTCGACCCGGGAATCGAATCCGGGACCTCTCGATCGGCAGTCTCACTTGCAACCAACACGACCAACGAGGCAGTCAAAATATTTAGTTGGCAAAATTGTAATAACTAACATAACATAATTCATATACTTATTTATATTTACGTTACCGCAGATTACTCGGCAACTTATATTTCATATTTAGACATATACTATGTTAAAATTTAATTTTTATAACCAGCTAACGTATGAAAAATAAACTATTTAAACGTAAAGGTAAATTGCAGGGATGGCTCGAGTAGTTAGAACAATTATAAGAGGGCTTGAAAGGTTTGCTTTATTGTTGGAGCGGTCGAACGCGACGGCGGACCAGCGCGAGCGAGTCAAGTATTTGCAAATCATCAGCGAGCCGAAACTAAATGGCAATACCGTGTTTAATATCCCGCCGGCGGCAATCCACGGCAAAGTTTGGGGTTAGATTAGAATGCGAACACTCGGTCATTAGAGTTAGACAATTAAGCGGCGGTTACACACGCTCTAATACATTCATGAGGGCGTAATTACGCGGCCCGCTAATGAGCGCCTCACGTTACCTTCGCGGCGCGTTTCGTTCGCGCCATTGATTTTTGTGGCGGGGCAGCGGGAAACGGGCGTGTTGGTGTTGATAATGTTCTACAAGGTGTTTGTGGTGAGGAAGTGGCGAACAGGCATGATGAAGTTGAGCTTGTTTCAACAATAGATTTTAACGGTGAGGAAGTAGCCAACGGGCTTGTTGGTGTTGATATTGTTTGAATCCTAAGATAGTCGCACGATAAGTATAAAAAGAATAAATAGGATTTAAAAGAGTAAGTATTTAATCATACAATTGCACCCAATGTGCATTTACCTTACACACATATACACATACTCTTACATATGCACACCTGCACATACTCTCACACACATTTTCTTACGAAAACATAGCAAATGCGCAAGCGTTTCAGCCCTCTTCCGGGAAGAAACAGTAATATGTTGTGCAAACATACAGATTATAGTGCATATAGTTGAATAGCGTTGGTGAAAAGTGTATAAAAAGTAGCTTCACGCCTGTGATCCCCGAAAAGGTACGCAGAGGAATGCAGAACACTCCCATATTTAACCAGTTACGTTTATGTCCCAGTATGGAATAGGTGGTGAGCCTATTGTCATGCATCGAGCGTATATCCAGACTCCGAACTACTACTATTATAGAAAATCTAGATTAGAAAATGTTGTAGTGTTCGACCCGGGAATCGAACCCGGGACCTACCTATTGGCAGTCGCACTTGGAACCAACACGATCAACGAGGCAGTCAACGTGTATAACGTGCAGCAAAATCAATAAAACTAGTCATACGATTTCAAGGGCTTATTGAAAGAATAATGTAAGTGATCAATTTTTTGTGTTTAAAGCAAATAACTGAGTAACAAAAAAATATGGTTTAAATGTTATTATCGTTGTTCAGTAGTAATCCATTTTAACAAAATCTTTTTTGATTCGAAGAATATTAAATATCATTTTCTATAAGATACCGGTAGCATCTTATTTAGTGGCAACTTCGCTGATGTCTGTATTTAGTATATGTTCTTTTTACATACATGAATATTATATGTTTCCTAGAGAATAAAAAAAACAACTCGCTCAGCGCTCCCCGCATGCAATATGACAAGTGGCGACACGTGCTCAGTCCGAGAGTTGAGAGCCGCTGGCGTCGCGCGGACTGGGCGACCGGGTAACGTGGCAATTGATTGACCAACATTTGCATTTTAGCGCAGGTCTTGGTAACGTACAATGATATTAACTACACCGTGTAGCTGTAACTCAATTATAATGTATACGATTTTTTCATTTTTAACAGTAAATATTCATAGATTTTTGCCATTAAGTACAACGTATGGGGCTAAAAACTTTTATTTCTTGTGTTTTGCGTCTAATACATACATATCTTCACAGGTCCCTTACGGGATAGGCGGAGAAATGAATGAATGAAATCACATTACTTGTGAAATCTAAGAGTTCATTACATTCATCTGCCCACACTTCTGGGATGTAGTCGTGACGTTCAGAAAGCGCCAATACCACAAGGTCGTGAAGAGTTAGCGCACGGTATTAGGACGCAGTGGCCAATAAACTGTTGACCGGCTAAATGGTACAACGTGCGGTCTCGCCAGCTGCGGCTTCGATACAATTGATGTGTGGTCGCACTCCGCGTTTTTGCCCGCGATCCGATCGCTCGAATTGATTCGGCTGTGGTGAGCCCTGTTTTACATGATTTACGCGCATACTCAATTCACAAAACACCGTGATTTTAATTAATAATATAATATAGATGTATATATGTATAATACAGTGTATTGGTGTAAAAATGAGCATATTTTGTGTCTATGGTTCGGTAAAAATTATATAAAGCGGATATACAATACAAATGTTGATGAATTATGTTCGGGGAAAATAAAATACATGACATTTTTTCTTGAGCTCGCGAGACGCTAATGATGGCTTGAGCCCTAACATTCTTATAATTTCTGTTTCAGTCCTTGAGCTTCATATTTATTCCAAAAATGTTATAACCAAAATTATATAGTTTAATGTAACGCTTGCGTTTCAGTAACCTAGAAAGCAAGGTTTATTTGGAATTTCCTTATGTCTTGTGTTAAACGAATGCAACCAGATAGTATCCGATAATATATCTTAATTGGCCCTCGGCGACTACAACGATGACACAGCGAGTCGACGCGAAGCAGTGATACCACGATATTTATCATGATATGAACAACGTGATGAATCATTCCTTTGCCATTATATATTATTTTTAATATTCACGTCACGTGCGTCTTATTATATGATTAATTACATTATCGCATCAAGAAAATGTGGTGATTTATAGATGATACAAAAATAATCCTTTCAGTAAATCGACTCGATGGTTTTATTAAAATTTTTGCACGTAATTTTTGCATAACGTAACGTTGCATTTAAATATCATCGGTTACATGAAACAGCCTCTTATAATAAATAATGATGACATTCATATTAATTATAAAGTCGGTTAATTAACGAAATATCAAAAGTGTGTAAAATGATTTTGTAAACTTTGTCCGTAGACCTATTTCATAATAGGACGTAAACGCGACCAATGAAATGTGGTTGTCCCTCTCTTGTGCCTACCTCGTCAGGGGTTACTGGTACGATGTTGCATCAACTAATATTCATTGTTTTATTAACGCAACATCATTGACGTTTAGTGACCGGAAACAAAATTTACCTTTCACAGCTCGCACTGACGACCGCGTGGTCGACGCGAGCGAGTTGCTCGTACTTGTAACGCTGCGGTTTGTGGAGCTGTGTGATCAATGTTTAGCGAGAAAATGTCTGAAACTGAACAAACACATTCGAATCTTATAGCAGTAGCTTTTCAATTGACTTCTTGGATATGCGATGTTTTAAGAAAACAACGATAAATGCATAGTTGTCGTCATAACTTACGTTGTAAAAATATTACCTTATATGAAATTCCTTTGTAAAGCTAAGCGTCGAATGCAACGCTTATACAAAATGTATTTTAAACTAGTGTATTTTAAGTACTAAGTTGAAAAATTGATCAATTATAAAAACAATAAAATGTTTGACTGCCTCGTTAGTCGTATTGGTTGCATGTGCGACTGCCGATCAAGAGGTGCCGGGTTCGATTCCCGGGTCAAACAGTACAAAATTTTCTAACTTACATTTTCTAGTAGTGATTCGAAGTCCGGATATGTGCCCGATGCATAGCAATAGGCTCACCACCTATTCCATAATGGGACATAAACGTAACCGGTGCATTGTGGGAATGTTCTGCATTCCTCCGCCTACCCCTTCGGGGATTACAGGCGTGAAGTTACGTTTTTTAGTTTTTAATAAAATGTTCATTAGTTCATTTCCTTTTTTTGGCTCCTATTATCATTCTTCTGTTGGAACGTACATACATTTGTAAAAAGATGCGCGCCAGTCGCCAGTTCGGTCTCCCGGAATGAGAAGTAGAATTTTATAACCACGAAGATATCACTGCTTATAAGAACAATACCACAAACTTATTCTTCCATATACTCTCTGATTAATTTTGTAAGACGCAACCACTAATTATTTACTGCAACAGAATAGATAATGAGAACAAAGTGATTCGTCTAATATCCACCGATAATTGATTAAGGATGATCCGCGCCATCTATCATCATCGCCATCAATAATGTTCAATCATGATCATTCCAGTCAACAGTTCCAGTTCTAGTTCAGAGCTTAGTGAACATTTCAATCAATCTTAACACCATTAGCCATTACTCGACCACAGCTCATATCGCAAAATACATGCGCAGTTGATAAAAAAAAGAACAATTTCTGGCCTCTATATGATGTATCTTACATAAGTTCTAATCGCTGGATATCGCCTACGTGGCCGCCATGTCTGGTCAAACGGTGTGAATATTTATCGAAATGTCCGATTAGAA
>DWEI01002114.1:0-15005 GCA_018245875.1 Mysoria ambigua | reverse complement strand
ACTGTCGTTTATTTAATATGAATGTCTTATTTATAACTAACATAATGTAAAACATAGAGTAATATACCTAAGGATAGTCTATGTCCAGCAGTGGACTGAGGTAGGATGATGATAATGATAATTTAATTCCCATCCTTTTACGTTCCACTGTTGGAACTTGGATCTCCTCTCAGAATAATAGGGTTAAGGACATAGTCTGCCACGCTGGCCAAGTGTGAATTAGTAGTTTTCACACGCCTTTTTAGAGAGCTTTTTTTCTAAGTCTAAGGTGTCTAAGGTGAGAGTCTAAGGTGTGCAAGTTTCTTCACGAGGTTTTTTTACTCCGTTGTATTACCGTTCTATTTGCCTCAAAAGATACATTATGTTCGAGCGCGCCATGACTTAAACCCGGGATTGGCGGGAACGAGAGGCTAATATTCAAATCACTACACTATATATAATGACAAATGTTTCTGTTTCAGTAAGGAATTGGTAGGTTTGGTGGTGTGTAGCGTATCATGGTGGCGGGGAGAATGGGTAGGATTGACCCTAACCGCGCCTTTGAAGTCAGTTCTCGCCGCCAAGCTGAGGGTTTCCCCTGCAACCGTCAACAGACCTTTGCCGTCGCCCACGCACGCTAGAATACTGGGTGTGTGTATTAAAGTTTCAAAGGTCTTATAAGCCATTACTACGTATACGTGATAAATAATCTTGAAGATAATATTTGTATCAAATTTATAGAATTAACCTAATAATGAAAATTAACACTTTCATTATGAGGTAGTATTAATTTTGAAACAGTTTTTACATACCAGAAAAATATCAATAATACCGCACCTTCTATTGTGTTCTAGAAATCATTGACAGCACCACTGTGTTAGTTCGTTGCGGCGCCGCGTGGGGCGCTGGGGTGTACTTGGGCGCTGGCTTTGTTCTTACGTGCGCTCACGTTGTTAAGAATGTAAGTTGCTTTATTTTTAACACGCTTTTATTTCTATACGCTATTTAATTGAATATAATAATATACGAGTAAAAATGAGAAATACCAACAAGGATAATATTAACATGAGGTTGACACTAATGGATCTCGAGGTGATGTACAAACAAAGAGAAGCACACAAAGGCTCAGACGGCGCTTCGCTAAAAGCTGTGACGTGTGAGTCGAGGACGTAACAAAAGCGGCTATCAGTGTTCCCCTCATGCCCATTATGGGACTTAATACAAAGTTGTTAAGTATAGTGTATCATTACCGGCCTATTGTGAACACACAAATACAGCGTGTTGGACAAAGCTCCAACAAAGCATCATCATTACAGCCTGTGGCAGTCCACTGCTGGACGTAGACCTCCCCCGACTTATGCTCATAATCCCCACCCTGGGCATGAGGGTTGGGGACCCCAAAGCGCAGTGTCTCGCACTGATCAACCCGCTGCCCGCAGGCGGCGGGCGGCTAGCTGTGCGGAGCCGCCTCTCCCGGCACGTGGTCGAGGAGTGTAGTCTTACTCCAGCCCGTAAAGACGTCGAACAAAACTGAAACGGCAACTCCTGCAGTATCTTTTATATTTTAGCAAACGTTGCCATCACTTAATACTAGAATCGATATCAGTCCTCAAAAACATTATAGACATGTTATTAATAGGATTGATGCTAATACTAACTGCAATTAGATTTATAATACTAACTTAGCTAATCTTAGTAATAGGATTGTATCTGTAACCAAAGATGAATACCTAACAGTAAATTGGTTGACTATATTACTACTACCAGATCTATTCGTGGTCTTTATACGTCTTTGGTAGCAAAGTCGTCCTAAAAATCTTTCAAATTGAAAGGATACCTATAGGTATATTTGAGATGCAACATTTAAAACGCACCGCTGTTCCAGCACCTACATCACAAGGTGTCGCTGTACTGCCAGGGCGTGAAAGAGACGGCCATAGTGCGCTACAAGACCAGGGACGACGTGGCGTACGACCTGGCCGTGCTGTACACCGACCCGCAGCACTGGCCGCGCCTGGCGCCCGCCGCCTTCGCAGACGAGCCGGCGGAGAGAGGTGACGGGCCAGCGCAACATTGGCCAACAACAAAAATCAAATAAACATTTATGCTAACTGGTCCACTTCGAAACTGATTTCGTTACATTGTCAGTTGAGAAGATTGCTTTCATTAATTATTAGTTTCATTACTGGTTTCAAAGCCCGAATATTGATCACCATCATCACCTTTAACCTTCCTCACTCCACTGTTAGGCGTAGGAACAATTTTTTCCCCTAATCCCCACGCTGGGCATGTTCGGTGGAAATCACAAAAGGCAGTTTCTTGCAGCCTTCGCATTTACTCATTGGCGTCATCTTGAAATCGTAATAAGTTGGGATTTGTTTGTTACATTCAATATGATTACAGGCGAATCAGTGCTAGCGGCGGGGTATCCATACTTCAACGAGATAAACTTGGAAGACCTCAAGCCCACGATCACGAGTGGGCACGTGAACAACGTTTCTCCGTCCATGATTCAGACTTCTTGCTGTGTTCAGTCAGGCTTCAGGTAGATGCTCGTTTCTATTGACATGTGTGCTGCCGGATTTTTGCTTATAATCCATCTCCATATTGAAGGTTCAAATATAGTGTACCAATTTTGTATTGGTACATTTAAAACTAAAACTTCCTGCATGCAGCTGGATTCAAAAGGCGTAGGATCGGGTGGAGTTGCACCGATTAGGGGATGTCGATTTTTAGTAGTAGAGCTTTAAACATTCATTGATAGATGGATGTGATTTGCGAGAGAATACTTGAAATCGAAATCAACCCTTTATCATTCCACTATTGGAACATGGGTCTCCTCTCAGAATGAGAGTGTCTAGGCCGTAGTATGCTTGAAATACATTTATATAAATTTAGCGCGAAACTTGTATTGGTGGTTGCCATTGAAACATTGCGGGAAGGGCGTAAGAAATTTCAAGGTATATCCATGAAACCAAAGCCAGTCTCATCTGACCGGGGTAGAGCCTACTGCACCACACACGAGCGACGGCGAGGCATGGCTACTTGCTCTGACACCTTCTTCGTGACGTGGTGATGACGGCAGCTGTGATCCGCAGCGGCGGTCCGATATTCCGCGTGAGGCCGCGGGCGGCGGCGCTGGAGGTGGTGGCGCTGGTCGTGAGCAACGCCAAGACGCAGACGGGCGCGTGCTACCCGTACATCAACATGGCGGTGCCGGCGCGCGCCTTCGCCCGCCTGCTGCGGCACTTCGTGCTGCACCGAGGTAGGGCTCCCGGGTCGTGCTAGCGCAGCACCTCACTATATTCATTCATTTTTAACACAGTCATTGTGATTAAATCACCGCTACTCCCTTACATTGCAGACGTCACGCACCTGTCAGCGATAGAATCCAACAAAGAAATGATCCAGTCCCAATGGAGGCTCCTGCCCTACAGATCAAAGATATGACCACGTTCACATTCGAGGGGACTATTCAGGATATTTATGTACATTTAAATTGATATCATTTAAGTGGAAAAGTTTGTGGATAGTTATCATCCAATCCTGGATTTCAAATATTTCAACGTAATCAATTGTACACTTCGAAATAATCTTTCTGTGAAAACAGAACACGGTTTTTTCCCTACTTAGGTATAATGCCAAATAATTCGTATTAGGACATTACTTTTGCTCACGCTGTATAAGTTGTTTTCCAACGTTTTCCAGCGACACCTCCGCGGACATTATATTTAAAGTATATCATTGAATTGTGTTAAAAATTGTTTTCAATGCATTATTTTGGTGATGTATAAGTATGGTACGAACCCAAGAGCACGTTCTGATTTTTATGTAAAGCGTTGGAATGTTTTGGGGCTTCATATGTTTTTATAGCTTTTTGAAATCTAAGTGTGTGTGCGGTTGTATGTCTCAGGGCAAACGTAACCTAACATTTTATTTATATTGGTATGTATTACGTAGTTTTAGTGTATTCGTTATAAGATGAATTAAACGCCAGAACATATTTGTTAGTCAATTTGTGTTATCGTATTGTAAGTAAAAGGTTATTAAAATAACACTTTGAATTATTTTAATTTTTCATAATCTTCAAACATATTTATATAATAAACATCTATTGACAATTAGCCAAATGTAATATTGTCTCTTCAGCGAAACTCAGAGAAAGTTTCAGCAAGATCTAATTCCTAATTCCTGTCTTTCACAAATAGGAAAGATATCTTAGCTTTACCATTCTTTTGATATATATGTAAGATCTTGTAATAAACTTTCAGATACGGAACATGAAACGAATACTTTCGTACTGGAGATTAAAATATTTACGATATAAATGTGGTAACCCTATGTCTAGACCGTACCGAGCGTGTTTGGGAGAATTATATCGCATGATATTTGCGTACACTATTCAAAATGCGTCCTGTAGCATAACGAAAAAAGCTACAAAACTATGGTGGCTAAAGCTTTGTAATGCAGTGGAGGAGACATAGTTGTGATTAATTAGCTGTCTGGCAAATACTAGACAGCTTCATTGCACAAGTAGCAGCAGTACTCTAAGAGCAAACCTGTGCATTGTACACGAACACAGCTAACATCACCGTTGACGATAGGCTACGTTGATCAATTTGGATCAACATTGAATATTGTATGTCAGTATATTTATTATTCAAAATAAAAAAATGCAATTCTCTATGACTTGTACAGTTCCGTCAAACGCCTACGAGACTAAGGCTTCACTAATAGTTCACGACACACAAAACACTCTTTTGGCCGTTCCACGTGGCGCTCATGATTGTCAGTAATGACGTCCTGACTCACGCTCACGTGAAGCTCGCAGCGACCATTGCAAGACGTGGGTCGTCGTGACCGTTGTCAAAATTGGAGGGATTTTAAAACGTCGAAGCATACAGATGTCAATATGTCAATGTCAAATGTATGTCTATGCTTTGATTACAGATGACATATGACAGTGGACTGTCAACCATCTCGATATAAGTTGAATTCTATAATACAAATTAAATGGGCGTTTTTAAGGTGTTGATGTGGAAGCACTATACGGTGCGCAAGAGACGGATTATTCAGACATTCATTGAATTCACAGCACCGCTATCCCTTATACTTGGTTTGTTCATCTTGAGAAATTCTATGAGAAGCAAAACATCTCAGTTTTCCAATATCGGTATTGAAGCAGTAAGTTTATAATAAACTCGTTGTATTGAGCGGCTTCACCCTCTCTTAGTCTATTATAAGATAAGATATGTTTTGTTAAGAACGGATCGGGGGTAAGATTAGATAATTCAAATAACTACCAACTGTCAAATTTTTTATTTATATCGCCCTTGTCAAACTAATTTTTACATAAACTTACATTTCCAACTGTATCTGCGTAGGAGATAAATTTCGACAAGTCTCTCCATATTGACCAGGTCAATAAGTCGTTTTCGGAAACAATTCTAGGACCCTGTCAGTCAATTTATTATACATGTTAATTTAACAATATCAGTAAAGGAAAATATCAAGAGGAAATCTGTACCTTAGTGTTCATTATAAAATAATCTCTAAATAGGCGTTGGTAGTCTACCAATCCGCACTTGGCCAGTCATTGTGAGACTAGATTCGTATCCATCAATGAAACGGAAAAAAGATCGGAAAAAAAAAATTGTAAATAGGCATAAGTTGTTCTGCTATTTTTTCAGATGACCAACATAATTTCCTCTACGCATTCTTTACGTATATTATATACACCCCATACAATATTCACGCATATTCTTATGGCGGAAGTTGGCAAAGAATTGAACCTTAAACAAATAAATTTATTAGAAAGTAAGTATTTTATTAGTGGACAACCTATTCAAATCATATTGTGGATTCAATTCGTATGTCAATACAATAATTTCTTGTATGTGCCTTCTCATTCGTACCATAACTTTAATACGACAACTTTCCGATTTCTATGCAGACAAAAGAGCGAGTGGCTATTGGGCGGTTCAAAATAGTACTGATTCCAAGGAATTTTATAAATATATGCGGTCAGACGACGCAATTATTGAATTTCAGGTGAAGTTTGTTCAATGTTCTTGCAGCTTTTGATAAAAGTGGTCATAGTTACTCGTTGTGTTAACATGCTATGGATTGGGTTTGGCGACTTTTTTAGAACCACTGTAAAATGCGAGTCTATTGTTCTGTCAGTTGACGTAAGAAAAACACTGTAGGGTTTACGTCGCTACTGTCCAAGTCAACCCTCCGTCGCTTATAGACACAGTACACGATACGCACAAAATTCTAGGAAAAGGTTTCCATATTATACCACAATGACATTAAATACCTATCACTTGACTTCCTGGAATAATATTTTTTCGCCGTTATTTTTAGTTGGATGATATGCAGGAAATGTCACCAGAACGATTGGATTACACGGTGCGGATTAAAAGACCTTTAGCGGATATATCGGAGCGAATGCAGTTTAAAACAAATTATTTCGGTAACGTATTGAGTATTTAAGTTAATTTACCCGATTTTACATTTTACATTAATTTACGCTCTTTGTCCAGCAGTGGACTGAGATAAGCTGATGATGATGATAATGATTAGGCGCTTTTACGCGACAATGAACTAAATATTTGAATAATACTTTCAAAAATATTACCTTGCTTTAGAATCGCCAAGAGAATCGCTTATGAAGCTACAATGGGCTATTGATTCCAGTTTTATAAAGCTAAAATCAAACACGAAAATAAAAGTGAGTGACATAATTATTTCTTTCAACAAGTTTCAGACCCATATGGTCAAAATGCATTCCTTTGGACCTAGGTTTCAAGTATCGCTTTGTTGATGGATATCTGTTTAATAATTCTTTCATTTGCTATTCTTTCTCCGAACGAGTCCTAACTTAAGTCATAAACAATGATATTTCTTTCTGTCCAGTTATATATCCGCACTTTAAGAATATTTTAAAAATATAATGTTGTTGACTGCCTCTTCGTCGTCGTGTTGGTTGCATGTGCGTCTGCCGAGCGGGAGGTCCCGGTTCGGAGGTTCGGTTCCCGAGTCGAACACTAAAAAAATTTCTAATTTAGAATTTGTAGTAATGGTTTGGAGTCCGGTTAATTGCTCGATTCAAGGCAATAAGCTATTCCATAGTGGAACGTAAACGTAACTCTGCCTACCCCTTCGGGGATTAAAGGCATGAAGTTACGTATAATGCAAAATATTTGTTAATTTTTATTTATCTTAGCGGAATACTTACATTTTCAGAAAACTATAATTAAGGAATTCCCTCTACAAGACATGCAGCAGGCTAAAATTAACAAACTCTACGTTAATACAATGTTCTACATGTTAGGCTACACGTCCTTCCTGTCACCGTTGCTACCGTTCATTTTCCTTATGACTCGTCTCCTAGAAGAACGATCTTCGGGCATCCAGGTAATATTTTGTCGGACTTGTTTACCGTTGTCGTACTTTTAAAGTAACTTATTGCCATAAAAACTTTTAGGTATTTTGGACAAAATTCTACCACTAATCAGTGGGCCGTCACTATTTTTTACATTAGAAGACACGGGTAATTTAAACAAGTAACGAGCTAGTTGTTAAAATTAAAGATGACAGTATCCAGACAAAAATATATATATAGTATTTTTGCTATTTATGTGTGCGCGTGTAGTTTTTTACTTTGATATTTGAATTCATATATGTGGTTTCGTCTTTTCAGGAATTAATAAAGATGGTAGGAGTCACGCCAGGCATGCTGGGTTTAACGCAGTACCTCAACTCACTGCCGCCCTGTCTCATATATAGCGTAGGGGGCGCATTTCTAGTCAAGTGTACGACGGAACCTATGGTCCCGCAAACCCATCCAATGATCATGTTTCTAGCATTCTTCCTACATTACAACACGTTAGTTGCTATGTGTTTTATGTGCAGCTACATGGCGAAAAACGGTAAGGTTCTACAGTTTAACGATTGCATCCCATTCAATTACCTTTTTTATATCAACGAATTTGAGGTCTAAAGTGAAGTGGGATCAAATATGCGTTGATAAAATTTATTCTCAATTGACCACCCTACTCATCCAATCCAAATAATCCGAAGTACTGACTGTTTTATCATTCTGCATACCGGAATTACTTGTGTCCGCAAGAACATATGAGTTTACTCAATGTCTAAAGATCGGAGTAGTCTTAGAATTTTAACAATGGTTACACACAAAGCTAGAACTGTTGTGAATGTCAGCTAATAAAAATAAAAGCTGCAGAATTATTTTCATTGATTTTCTGCCAATGACTGCGGCTGTCTACGGCGTCCTGTTTGGCACAAGTCTCCACCTCAATGGCGAGAGACCCAGACCATCCATTTGTTTGCTTTAGTATCTTAAACGTTTTTTGATAAGGCTTTAAGGTTTGTGTAATTTTTTTTAAAGAAATATCACATGTGCATAATACTTTTTATATCTTTATATTCACAATTCTTAAAGTAGTCACCGTGCAGGGGTACCTATTTATGTTTTACAAGTGACCCCAGTGTTGTACTACCTTGCAGCCCAATACACCGTGTCACTGGCGATGTTTGTGTACATCGGCATGTGGATACCGATCCGACTGTTCGAACACGACGGCAAATCGCCCACGGTGCTCTTTTTCTTGGGCCTCTTGCCCCACTGCCCCGCCTACTGGTTCATCAATGAGGTTAACGTCGCCGAAGTGTGGTATGGTTAGTTGATTTCCTTCAGCGGGTATTGTCGAATCATATACGTATATGCGTGATAGTCAATATTGAAAATGAATACATCTCGTAAAGTTAGTTGCTCGTTAAGAATCAGAACCGCTACACTATCGATGCTTTTGTAATAATCGCCAATAAAAACATTCATGATTTCTTTCCATTTTAAGTTTTTTTATTTTAGAAGCACATTCAAATCCGCATCTAAAGGCTGCATAGTGTGCAGTGCTTTTAAAAATCCGATTGTTAACTACCTAAAATTTCATCATCAGAATTGATTAGATTTAATAATACCGTTTCCGTTTAATAATACAATACAAATAAGTTTAATATGGTTTCATTTTATAGAAACGGGAGTGGACTTCACTAATTGGCAAAAACAATATGCCTTACATTCGACCGGCGGCAAAAATGGTTGTGTCATGGTGTCGTACATCATGCAAACGACACAGATAATCTATTTTTATATGATCGCGTGGTATTTGGAAAAAGTCAGACCGGGCAGGTACGGAATTGCCCTGCCGTGGAATTTTATTTTTCAGGTTATTATATTATACATCATTAGTTTTAAACTAGTTAATCGACTTGTTGTCCTGTCCTGGTTTCAATCCCCGGATCGGGCAAACATTATTTATCATCATCAGCCTGGTTAAGTCCACTATTGGACATAGGATTCCCCTCACTGGTTTTTGCCCATTTTCCCCTCGCTGGCCATGCAGTTTGGGAATCGCAGGTTACGGCGTCCCGCACCCCCAGCACCGCTGCACACAGGCAGCCAGTAGAGACTAGTGACAAACATATACCTATACTTATTCCTACGGACATGTTCTATCTAATAAAAGGACGAAATATTGTCTGAAAGGGCATTTGACTTGTTTTTCGCTAATTTGTCAGTTCGTGCATTATCCAAGCAGTTCATGTTCAATTTAATATACATATACATTTTTGGATGATTGATGAAAACCGAGATTGGGTGTACCACAACGCACTTCTGTGCTTACAAAATGTTTCAGAAAGAGTACTGGGCGACAACTAAACCTCTGCCACCTGTCCAAGCGCCCAGCGGCCACTCCCACGATCCAGCCTACCAAAAGTATTTCGAACACCCACCGACCAACATGCAAGTCGGTATCGAAATACGTCATGTGAATAAGGTGCTCGTGTCTTATCGTTTATTATATTTTATTTATAATTTTCGAAACTGATCACGCCACTAAAACGTATGTATTATGAAGTTCAACTTTGAACATATGTAACGAGTGATTTTTATGTATAAATAATATTTAATAAAAGTTCAAAATTGATGTTTACATCGTGCCCCATATTTTCGATAACGAGACCTTTCATAGCGGCGCCATGTTGACGGCTACGCAATTATTATTTAGAACGAATGTCGTCTTGGAATATAGTTGAAAATCAAAGATTGGATATATATTATCAGTTTGTTATTCCGCTTGCTTATTTTCATAATTAAGGTAATTTCAGATATTTGGTTCAGGCCCGAAAAGATTCCAAGCGCTGACCGACCTTTCTTTGAATATTTATAAGGGAGAGATCACAGTCCTTTTAGGACACAACGGAGCTGGAAAGACTACTTTGATTTCTATTATAACAGGTGACGAATGTTCACTGCTTAAAAGTGAAATCTCACCAGACATTCCACCAGAGTGACCGCATTATAGTCGTAGTGTGCGAATAGCCCCATACAACTGACCGATTCAGTGGATTCAGTGGAATCATTCATGAATCACCCTTAGTATTCTTTGTCGTCCGAGTTGAAAAACAATCAAGTCATTAACATTTATTTTTCTACGATAAATTTAACATTTGCTAGAGTAATAAGATCTATGTATCTTATATAAACCAGTCAAGTTTGGAAAATATTTAATTGTTTTGTACACGTGTAGGCATGATAAACCCAACGTCTGGCAGGATATACGTTAACGGACTGGACACCGTGACCCAGCAGGCCGAAGTGAGGAAGCACCTGGGTTTCTGTCCGCAGCATAATCTGTTCTTCCCTGACTTGACCGTGCTCGAACATTTTCTATTCTTCTCAATGGTTCGTATAAGGAAGGCTGAATATGTTACATTCACAAGTAATCAAAAATCAAGTTGAACAATGAAAAGCAAATTATCTAAAGGTTGTCAGTTTAGCTAGTCTTTAGAAATGTCTATTGTGTCTTTTTGATATAGCTCTATTAGCTATATTAACAAAAATCATCACAAAAAGCTTTATGTATTAGCATTCACCATTAGGACAAAGAAGTGATATAGCGTCTAAGCCAATATGTCTGACGGTATAAAATAAGTATACCTATCGTATACTTATTTTATACAACAAATATGACGTCATTGTCGTGTGATCACCCTTTTATCAACTTACTGTGTTAAACTATTGTACATTTTTGAACTACATGTTTCTGCTGCAAACAACGTAACTTCACGCCTGTAATCCCCGAAGGGGTAGGCAGAGGAATGCAGAACATTCCCGCGATTCACCAGTTACGTTTACGTCCTACTATATAATAGGTGGTGAGCCTATTGCCATGCATCAGGCACATATCCAGACTCCGAACCACTACTAGAAAATATAAATTAGAAAATTTTTGTAGTGTTCGACGTGGGAATCGAACCCGGGACCTCCCGATCGAGAGTCGTACCAGCAACCAACACGACCAACGAGACAGTCAAACAAATACAATTAAACATATACAAACTTAAAAAATCATTGTTAACTGTTCTTTAATAATGGATAGAAGTACAATTTTTAGCTATGACAATAAATTTTTAGTGATTTTGAAAGTTTTCAGTACATTAACCATCTATGAAATATTTATAGACGTATTATAAAAATGGAACTTAAACTTAACCGTCACTAGTAATATGCCAGGAAAAGTTTCACATAGACTGATATCGACATCAACAGATTAAAGGGGGCACATTCAACGAGGCGCGAATATCGTCCTTGCTACTGTTGGGTCAACTAGACCTCACGGAAAAAGCCTCGAGCAAGACCGCCGAACTGTCAGGTGGGATGTTGAGACGCTTGCAGCTGGGGTGTGCGTTGTGTGGCAACGCTAACGTGCTAATACTGGACGAGCCTACGTCAGGATTGGACGTCGAAGCTAGGAGGGAACTATGGGATATGCTATTGGTAGGTTTGAACTCGAAAAATAGGAACGGCTCCATTAATTTTTCGAGTACTTTATTATTTCTTATTAAGAAACATTGAACAGCTCTAATGGCACTCGATACACCGATCGATACACAGATATAAATAGATGACCGTCTAGTGAAGGAACACGGCCCCGGTCCTCCCGTACCCGAAAGGTAAACGGGATGGGGCGAGGAGGAGGGCGCCGACAAGTCACGAGGCGCCCCCAATGTCAGGTCGCGATGTGCTGGAGTCTTATTTTACATTGAGCTAAAAAATAAGCGTGGAGACGAAATATTGAACATAGACGTAACTTCACGCCTGTAATCCCCGAAGGGACAGGCACAGGAATGCAGAACATTACCACGATTCACGTTTACGTCCCGCTATGGAATATTCGACATAATTACTTAATATAGCATGTACGTAATGCAAATTTTGCTCAAATGCTATACTTGAAACGAGTCATTTCATAGGGATTAACAATTAGTTTTAGAATCAACATAATTTTACGCCTGTAAACTCCAAAGAGGTAGACAGAGACGTGTTGCTCACTCTCACATTGCACCAAATTCCGTCTCATCATGGAACAGGTGGTGAGCTTATTGCCATCTATAGGTACCGTACACAAATTCAGTTTCGGAGCCACTACTAACAATTCCATTTAGAAAAATTCAATATTAACCCAACCGAGGTTTCGAACCCAAGATCTCTTGATCGGCAAACACCCTTGCAATCACCCAAGCAGCCAGGCTATCGTTGATTTCGGAAGTTTACCTTATTAATCAACAGAATATGAATGTTAGTATTCTAGCTATGAATGATGCAGGCTCTGCGGGGCGAAAGAACGTTGATACTGACGACCCACTTCATGGAAGAGGCGGACGTGCTGGGCGACCGGCTGGCGGCGCTGCACGCGGGTCGGTTGCGGTGCCACGCCACACCCATGTTCCTAAAACGCGCTGTTGGTTCGTAACGTTACCGTGTTCTTTGGAACCTGTATCAGTAATTCGCCCGTATACAATTCTTGGGAACCTCTATTCACAATTCGCTCGTGTACAATTTTTCGGAACTTCTATTTTGTCTAACAAAACCAAGTCGATAATCTAAGAGATCTATTCATGAGTCGCTTACTAAGATATATTTTTAAACTCTTCTGATTAGCCGGGTTTTTATTTATCGAATTTAACTAAAACATGACAATCCATGGAACTGCATACATACTGTACATATTGTACAATATAGAACATACATTACAGGTTCAGATTTTCGCCTCACCATAAGAACGATAAGTCACGACAGCGAACAGAGCGTAACGCGCTGCGTGTTGGACACGGTACCCGGGGCTACTTTCAAAGAGAAATCTGGTGGTGCTCTTATTTATGAGCTACCACCGGGCACAAACATGCCGCTACTGTTCAACACGATAGAGAAAAGAAAAACAGAGCTGGGTATAGACTCGGTGGGAGTTGGAATTACATCTCTCGAGGAAGTGTTTTTGGAGTAAGTAAACTGCGCAGAAAGTTTTGTTTTTGACGCAATCAACATGGCCATGGAAATTATATAGTCAATCTTCGAACTGGACTGCCTAATTTTTTTTTTATTTTAAATCAAACAGGTTGTGTTGCGATGTGGACGCAGCTGGTATAATTGAGGAAGAAGCGAGGTCTTCACCCGGTCAGTCATAGATCACTTTTACATTCGTCATTTGGATGCTTTTGATGGTTCAAATACGTTTTATGATTTTAACGGATATAAATTTTTTTACTCCTCTTATAGTGACGTATGTGACCGGATGTTCTCAATTAATGCGTCAAATGTGTGAGTTATTAAGAAGACAATTTAGCTATACTAGATCGAGAGTTCTAGCATACATTTTACTAGTAAGTAATTAATATTTAAAAAAAATACGGTTTCAATCCCAAGGTATAAAACTTAAGACCATAAAACATTCGATGTGATTAAAGGAAATTGATCATGATGGTAATGTTAATGCGAAACGTCTACTCTTGTAATCTTCTTACACATCTGATAAGATATTCCTAAACCGTAATCGTTTATAAGGCAACTGTAACCGTATGTTACATTTCAAAATAAGTTAAAGCTAGTGAAAGATCATCCGTTGTACATTTGATTCTTTCAGCAAGTAATAATGCCAGTCATAATGTGCACGATGCTAACACAAATATTTAATAATGGCAAAGCTCAATTGGAAGCTTACTTGAGTGACGATGTATTGGCTACATTAAATGCCCCAGTTGCCACTTTCGACATCACAAACGGAATTAATAAAACGACGAGACGGACAAGCTCTATTAACAAATTAAAGATTTTATATCCAAGGGTTACTTTTCGGGATTTGGACACAGGTTATAATTTTTGAATGGTTATTGAACTTAACGGAAATAAAAATATGTATATTCGACAAAACAAGTAAATATTTTAATTTGAAATGAAAAATGACTGTATATAAACAGTTCGAAACAAAATACTGTAAAAGTTGTGTAATGGTGATGTTTACGGAGCAAACTTTTCTCTAAAGTTTGTTGCGACAGATGTTTGATTGGAAAGTCTAATTTTACAGATTTAAATAAAGATAAAGAGCCAGTACTTACTAAGCAAATTTTTGGAGTCAAATTAAATGATACTCATGCCATAGTCCAATATGACCAAACAATAAAATATTCTGCTCATGTCGCCTTGAATATTTTAAGCAATATATTGGCTGAAGAAGCACTGCGCAGTGGACGTAACAAAACGATCAGTACAAAAATTAGCGCCAAGTGGCCTTTAAATAAAGCGTTGCACATTCCCAAAGACAAGATCAATTGTTCATTATTTGCGATTTTCAATATTTTCAGTAAGTATAAATTTTACCATTTCAAAAGTTATTTTAAAAGCACACCAAAAGAAAAAACAGATTGCATGTATACTTATCACATTCAATTCTCATTTGACTCGTTTTTATTTTAGAAAATATGCTTATTAAATGTATGTACATTTACTGCCTCGGTGGTCGTGTTGGTTGCAGATGCGACTGCCGATCGAGAAGTCCCCGGTTCGATTCCCGGGTCGAATAGTACAAAATTTTCTAATTTAGATTTTCTAGTAGTGGTTCGGAGTCTGGATATGTGCCCGATGCACGGCAATAGGCTCA
>DWEI01002113.1:0-15007 GCA_018245875.1 Mysoria ambigua | reverse complement strand
ATAAATCAACGTTATCAAATCGTCATACAAAATAAAAACGACTCTAAGGAACGCGCTCACGATGCTCACCACAATGGTATACCAGTGGCATAAAAAGTAGCGACAAGGTGCGACAAGGTGTAAAAGGTGCGACACAACGATGGCACGCAGCGCGACAGGAAGGGCGGCGCGGCCGCGAGCGGCACCTGTCCGCGCCGAGCGCTCGCGTACGTAGCAGACTGCACCGGCGATGTTGGGTATCGCCGATGGTCGGTGTTCATGGTCATCTTCTGTTTCAGCGCGAGCGCCCTACACCGTAACGGATACTGGATGTATTAGTGCATTCGTGTAGCGAGACCGTGTTAATGATTATGGCGTGTTTTGATGTGGCTCGGGCGGGCGGTGTGGCGCCGGGCGCGGGTGCGGCGCGGAGGGGCAAGGTGGGGGAGGGGGCGGGGTGATGGGTTGATCGGCTCGGTAGCTCCTAGTTCATGGCTACGCACCGCGAGTGCACGTGATCGCGCGCTAGCCGCGGCGTGCGGTTGCGAGCAGACGGCCGGGCGCGGTGTTGCGTTTCGTATTGTTACACCGCCCCGCTTGAGGCGGGAGACTTTGGGCTTCGACCGCAGCGGCGTATCAGCGTAAGATCAAGTGCCTACACGTTCCGATGAAACGACGCCGTGTGTTGTTATCGCTGTTGTCATGTGACTTGAAAGGAATGATTTCCCCGTTTAGCGTGCAAACGTTGTATGTAGGTACACACTTGTGCGATAATCAGAAGTATTATACTAACGTTTTTTATTATTTATCTTTCCTTGATTTATCACGATGGTTTTATAGATATTGCAGAAGGTATTTTATGTTATAACCTACATGTAACTGATAACGGGTGAATGCTGTTATCGTTTCCGGAATTGCACTCGTTACGATAATACGTTTGGCAATGGAGCGTCGTAATCGTTCGCAACATCCAAACCGGTTCTACGAATTGTATTGAACCGTCGTCGACGTCATTTACACGTTAATCGTTGTGAAACGTCGCGTTAACGATGCGTCGATTGTTCCTAGAGAAAATGCTTTTGATTATCGCACGGCACAATGGGCGTGCGTGAGAGTTTTACGCCCGGTGTTGTGCCACCAATTTGTAATGTATTACACCGTCGTACGCTCCATTTACACGGTCGGCGACGATGGTAACAAACTAATAATGATCATTTCGCTCTAATTGCGCATCGCCCGCCGCGGCCGACGGCGCGCCATGCATGTGTTTGATGCGGGTAGATACGTATGAGCAACGTTCGTCACATATGACCGATCTAGCGTAACGAAAACGAATGTATAAATGAGCCGTTCGTACCGTTGAAATAGTGGAGATTACGTTCGCGCTGATGCGGTTGGTACAGATGTTAGGTTGTGTTAATATTCAGGATGCGCGCGCTCGGGGCGAGCAGGCTTCACAAAATGGCCGCCGGCGGCGCGCGGCCCGGGCGTGTCGTGACCGGCAGGAATCCACGCGCTCGCTCCGTACCCTCATCAATTATGCATGAATGCGGCCGAACGCCAATGTTTACTCTCCGCGAGACAACAATTTATTGCGTCGAGCGATTTTTGACGTTCGACCGTCGACCGGTTCCACGATGACGAAATAATAATAACGCACCCGCTCAACTGAGACAGTCCGCTTTTATTAATTATCAACACGCTGTTCAAATTCGTCGTACATCTGTATCGCGCTCTGTTGGTTATTTGAATAAATACGACGACGAAGTCAAGGTAACGAACGGCGGAGGCGTACAAACGATCACGATCCGGAGCGCGTATTAAATATCTATTCATGGCGGGTAATAACTGGAGCATTTCTTGGATTTACTATTACTTGGCTTGACAATCATTAATCATGACTAATTAGACTACATTAATACAGTTCTTAGATTTAGATAAAAGCTTGTCGCACACAAATTGTCTCGATTGAAAGCGTATTAAAAATTCGCCGTCTCTATTTAAAACATAGTTCGTAGAAGCTTCTGGAAACGTGCAAATAATAATGTTCTCATTGAATTTATAGGCGAAGTGAGGATGTATGTTCGAGATTTATGAACAACAAGATACGCTCGTAAAGTGATGTGTGCACTGTAATTCATTGTTATTATACTACAGACGGTATATGTAGATCCAAGACTTCATTATTATATGTGTAACGGAGTTATCTTTGTTATTTCGTCTCCGCACACAGCTGTGCAAGCTGTCGATGGCATGAGATAACTCATTGTTTTCGATAAATTTGCGTAATGCGAATTAGCTGTTTATTATACCTAATGTCGCGATAAAGAAATTCATATTGGTACTTTAATGTTATTATATCTTCACCGTGTCTTTTGCAGAGTAGGTACAGAGCATCGAATGCCACATGTCTTAGCTTTTACAGAGTTGATGTGTGCTTAATTTTTATTCATCAACTCCCTTCATACAGGTACGCCGGTGTCGAAAACTTGAGACTCGTTCATCAGACCCCCAATCGATCTATTCGGTCAGTATAGGTTTGGCATGACCTACACTCATGTATTGTCATTCCACGTAGGTATTATTTATTTGGTTTATTATATGAACACATACATAACTGATCATAATTCATATTGTATAAAGCTTTCAAATGTTTTCATTGTATTCAACGTTGTACAGATTTGGTTGGTAACAATTTTTTCTCGTCGTTAATTAAAACATAATTTGGTATCCACTTGGAAACGCGTATTTCTAGTAGTAGTAATCTAAATCTGTCGGATCGTATTTACATGAGTTTCGATCGGCAATTTATTTGCGTAATTGAATTTAAATTAGGCTTTCGAAAACAAGTCGGACTTGTTTATTCGCGCAGTGATTGGTTAGTTTCCGTCCTCGTCTGTCGGTGTGAAACAGAACGGTGAAAGAAATTTTAATGTTCAAAACGAAAATCGGTCATACGCATGAACGGTTGTTATTGGGATTATATAAATATGACAATATTGATATTTTGAATATCTTGGTACATCACTCCAGGCCATCTGTTCTTCATTAGAGCCTGTATCGCTATAGATAGACCACAGATTTTTAGAGATTTATTAGATTAATGTAATGATCTGATCGCAATGTCATCGGACCCTGTGTCGCGGTAACCATACAGTTGATAAACTGCACATATATTTTTATTTAGAAACTTGTTTTATTTATTAGAATTGTTTAGATGGTATATATAGTGTACACAAAACGCGACAGTGGACCCCGTTATCAGCCGCTAGTTTCGTCGCAACCAGGTTATCGAGTGTCGTGTTTGTGTTTCCTATCGACGAATCAACGCAGCGCTGCGTATGCTATATCGCATATCTGCCGCGTACAGAATACGTTGCATGATAACATATCTATAAATAGTCGGCGCGGATTGTAACAGGAATTCGTATTTATCGCTTTTATCGTGGCCAAAGTCACATGAGCTTGTCGGCTAGTATTATTATTATTATTGGTAATGTGTTCTAGACGTTTTTTAAGTCGGCTTTTTTATCGTGCACTTCTATATGTTTGTGTAGATATAGCTTTGTGGAATGAAACACATTAAAGAGTCATTAAGTAATCATGAGTCACACCCGCGCTCAACAAACGCGCCGGGCCGATCGACGCGTTATAATGTAAAAAAGACGGATTTATTAATACATTGTAGATACGTATACGTGTGAATTACGGAATATTAAGTATTCGCCCGTTACCGCTAACGCGATTAGCGAAGGCCAATAAATATATATACACGTCGACGACGATTGGTGTTTGCGAACAGGTTCACCCGCGCATCCGCTCACCCGCATAGGAGCCCGATAAAAACTCAATGCCGAAGCACAAGTGAAACAATGTAAAAAACTAATTAATTTTGACTCGTCCGCCGCCACCCGTGAGCGATCACGCGAACCGAATATCACGCTGGGCGAGACTCGTCGCCGGCATTATCGACGAGGCTTTATTTATTAAGTGCTCAAATAAATGTCAAGCAAGATATTTTCGTCACGTGTCGCCTTATACTGAACCACTTTCTCGTGTTTCAAGGATACGTGCGATTTACTGCTTTGCTGTGGATATGACTATAAATAAGGAATTCGCTTTCGTAGTCAATTAGGACTTAATTATTACACATTTTGTTATTCATTATTATTACTCGATTATTCTACTGTTTGATTGTATTATCTTCATTTAAAAGAATTCTTTGTGGCCATGTTCTAAATTGTTCTTAAATAACTGGCTGAAGTAGGTAGTTGTAATGTTTCTGAATTCGAATTTTGAATGGCTGTATGTAGGTTACCGTGTGACATTAATATAAAACCAAATTTCTTTACATATCATTATGTAATTTAATAATATGTAACCACGTATAGTCATTATATATTGTAGCCATTTAGAAAATAACACCAAACAGAGATCGTATGTATTGTCGCGGAATAGTTGGCACTGTGCCAAATTGTTGGCGCGTTGTTCAACGCTCCGGTATGTTGGTCAACGATCGATATTTGTTTATGTTCTACTAAATTACATCGCCTATAAATAACCAGCGGTTCACACGCACTCTGCAGTCTCATTTTCTTGTATTACAGACGCGGCTAACGAGAATACCACTAATGTGGACACCTCGATTTAATAAATTATTCCTATTCGCATCTAATCGCATTTGCATTATAGATATACATTTTTTAATGCTTTTTCTCCGCACTCTTTCCAGGCTTATTTATAAATCTGCGTGCCACAATAATAAGTTTATATTTAATGCCACAAATGATTATATTGACAAGAATATGGATAGTGCTTTGGATAGCAAGATTTGTCGTAATAAAATGCTCAAAATATTCGTAGATATGCGTTTGTCTTCAACAGTATTAAGCATAGCATTCCTGCTCTGATTTTATTGTAATATTCATATTGTTTATTGTAATTGTATAACCTTCAAACACGTATATTTAGCTACAAATATGTGTTTTGATACATTCAGAATACACACTCAAGGTTTCCCGTATTTATAATATTAACAATAATGTATTATACCTGCTGCATATGTATAGTAATATACGAGCGTAAAGAATTTCGTGTTTCATAAATATTAACATCCATCAGTTCGCGGAACGAGCTAAAAAAACTTCATCTATTTTTTATCGCCAGTCATTCACACAGACGGTCGATATTTATTTTTTATATCTACGTGGGGGATTTTTTCTGCCCACCGTCAACGTGGTTATATTTTTGATGCTGTGGCTTTAACATTCGTGCGGCTTGTAAACGAAAACTTGTAATGAAATTTTATCACCTCCAAATTTTTTTTTAACACTTAACAAGAGATCAGTCCGTCATAACGATGTCGTTGTACACCAAATGATTATCGACATTTGCCCTTCCGTTGCGATTATGTGGTACGTAGTGACTCGGCTAGTGGGTGGTTAGTGGATGGATGGGTGGACGGGTGCTCCATGCATCGCCGTCAGGTGCGCGCTCTTTGTATGCGCGGAGGGAGGCTCCCCATTTCCATCCCTCGTCTCCTGCCCGCCTCACACCCGCGTTGCCGTTCACTTGTTGCTACGTTGCCCGCTACGTCGCCGCCGTGAAACTGGCGCGGATCGGTCCCCGCCGCGCCCCGCGCCGCCGGCTACCACTTCCCCGCGTTTCAGTTCTTTGTGCGCCATCGGGGCCTTTGCACGTCTGTGCTGCAGTCGCTCGAAACGAATCACTTTAACGTAGTCGTGCATATTATAACTTGTATACGTAATAGCATAGCCCTCTGGTGTGGTGTGTGTGTGTGCAGGTGAACGCCTGCTGCTTTCATTCGACTTCCTAACCGCTTTCAAGGACGTAATTGGATTGCTTTTAAATCTTCAACGGTCGTCGAGCATCCTCAATTCGAAAATTGTGTTAGTGACTTGTACTTTTAGGTGATAATTGCTAGTGCACTCAGTGACGAAGAAATTTTTTTTTTCTGGAAACCAGGAACAGATTTACATTTAATTAATTGAAGAGTGAGTACTTTTAATGTGTTATATTTATACTTCCGGCGGTGTCGCCTATTTCATTATACATTATACGGTTATCTAATCGTCGACGTTAAAACCATGTGTAATCATTACGTAGGCGGTTCATAATGGAACGTAGTTTTTGAATGATCAAATTAAAATATATTTCAATATCTGAATTATGTAGAGTACTTTCGTATTTTTTAAATGGTGCATATAATTGGTTCGAAGTGTCACTCGTGAAATGTGCCTACGTGTGACTTGTTTAGTTAGAGAATGAAGTAAGTATTGAATTGAATTAACTTGTTTTTTATATTTCGTATGCGGTAGGTTGGATTAAAACTATGCATTGCAGTGGAATTACGTGCGTCTATGCCATGTTGATACCGCTTGCTCTGAACAGACACTAGACACGAACCGTGAAAGCTGGATCTGTTAATAGTTACGATACAAAACCCAGTAAAAACTGAAACAAGAAAACAATTTTGTATTTAGTTATATTCTATTTAGTATTTGATTATTATAGCATATTGATAAAATACATTAGTTGTGTTATAAATGTCTGTGCTGAGGAAACCGTTATGTTGATAGCATTTCTTTATTTCTGCTTTCAAATCATTTTATTTAATTCCGAGAACTCCCAGAGGCTCGATAAAAGGCCTGAACTTTTGTCATTGGCAATATATTATATAGGGAATATTTGTATCGTGAATATTTAATAGCTCGCATTGTGATTAACCTTATCGCATCAGTCTTATCGACTCTCTTATTGTTTATTGTGCTTTCTACTGACCCGTTGCGTTCCAATTGTTTGTGATTAGTCATTGTTAGTTACGATTAGACGCTACATCATTGAGGGATACCATTTCGTTACACGTAATTAGCCACTTGTAATACAATAAAGCATTTATGGATGTGATAATATAGGATCATAGATAGGTGTTTTAGGGCTATAGAAAATGATAAGTGCGATACCACGTGAGTATTGCCGATATAAATGATGTATTAAACAGCTGTGTTATGTATATCCTGTTAACATGAGATGTGAATGTCGTGTATAACAAGGATCAAGTCATCCAATACTTTATAATGCCAACGTCCGGTACATAATAGTAACCGGTTAAACGATGAAACCGACTAATTAAGTCCCAAGACTAATTTATGTCTGGTTGACCTTTCATTGTGTTCTGCTCCTTGTGTGGCATTGCCGCGTTTAGCTCACGTTATACATAAGCATTGGCCGCCATTTTGTCTACATTCGAAAATGGTGAACGTGTTCAGTAGGTACAAAAGCTTGCGCAGTGAGAATACCAAATCTCAATTCTTGCTGATATTATACGTTCTTGAAATAATGTGGCATTTATGAAAAAAACCTCCAAGCCTTTTTTTCATTATATACATCTGATGAGGAATTGGAAGCTCTTAAACGGTTAGAACATATTGAGAAGCTAGGACATTGTTCGATTCTGGCAACGTTAGTCACGAAGCAAGGGTGCATGTCGTGAGATGCGAAGAAGATTGCCGGGCAGGCGCTTTCAATCAGTAAATAATGCATTGCGCAATTTGCTGCACGCGGTGCGGCCATCGTGAATTCATGATAGCTGAAACATTTAACCCGCCCGTTTTATTCTATGTTGCGCATTCCCGACCAGTCACGACATCCGATGCATCACTCGGTCACGACATGATATTTTCGGTTGAAGATTGTAACTTGTAATAATCGACGTGCTATTTTTACTCGTCATTTACTGTCGTAAACTGTTTTAAAAGTAAGACATTGCCACTATAAATTTTATAGACCACACATTCAGTGTATTTAGAAAATAAAAGCAATGTTGTAGATATAAAGACTTAATGTTACAATCGAAATCATAAACCATTTCGATATTAGAAAGTAGGCGCATTAACTGCGGTTCTTAGAAAACGTTTGCTCAGTTGATTCAATTATAGAAACTATATAAACTTAAACCGCAGTGTTACGCAATTTAATGTCGAGATAATTGCTTTATGGGTGTGTACAGAGAAAGCTTTGTCACAGCTAAATGTCCTATTAACTAACGGTTATTGTCCGAGTGGAAGTGTCCCATTACACGCCGGCCGAGCCGACACGCTCCGCTGGCTGTGACGAGGTGGCCGCTACTCCATCATGCACCACGCACGACCACTGCGACCGCGCCAATTATCAGCTCATGAGATCTCGATTATCATTCGTTTACAATAAACTTGTTTGAATTGGAATTAAATGCACACAGCCTGCCTTTGTATCATTTAATAATAAACACATTGTCATTGAAATTTTTATCTGTGTCGAGTATACAAACAGGTTGAATTTTGTGATAACCTTCATTTAATACAGAATATTTTCCTCGTTATGACGTTTTTTCGAGCCAGTTGTAGTTGGACTTTATAATGGCTTTAAATTTGATGTTTTTAGAGATTATTGTTATCTTTGTTTTATAACAGTAATAGATACCTACTTTGAACATAATTATTAGAAACTTTTGAATAGTTTTTATTTATAGTTGGGATATGTACAGTTAATTAACTAGCTCTTTTTGTAATGTAATACTGACATTATTCTGAACTTTTGCCCTAACTTAGTTCTAATATATTCTAGAACTCCGTGAGAGTATTCTCATTTAAATATTTTGTTAAAGTTGGACTCCTTCTATGTTTTGGCGACGGTGTTTACTGACAGTTACCATCTTATGTTAGTTAAATATAACAAAAAGGTCACATTGTAAAAACATTGAAATTAATAAATCTTCGCAGCTCATTTACTTAATTTAATTCTAATACTTGCATCATATCCGTTTATATTTAGTTTCCTTTATTCATGCAAAATTTATTATCAAGATATATCAATATAAACTACATAAGCGACCAATTATATATTGACTTGGGAAATTCCGAGTTGATGATATTGCAATGGCTGGTATAGGTATAGTTGCTAGGTGCTTGCGCGGCCACGTCTTCATGTATAATTCAAAGTTGGCAAACAGGATTCTCGGCTGCGTGGGACGCCCGTCGACTTTTTGCCTCACGTTTCCACCCAATGAAAGGCTGCCTCGACGTTCGTGTTGTCAGTCAGCTGGTGTCTAGCTTTATGCGCCGCCGCACTTCCTCGACGAGGCACTTCGTTGCTCCATTGTGAATGTTCGCCGATCTATTTGTTCCATTGTCTCGGCGCTTTTGTTTACATCCTATTAATGTTCAGTCGATATGTATTTTATTTGTAAACGTTACGTGCTAGTATCAGTAGAGTTTAATAAAATAATGGTATTATAACGATATGTTATCATTCGCGTTATCTCCTCGATAAGACACGTTGCATCAGTTTATTGATAATGTGTGTCTAAAATACGACAAAACAAATTTGATATCGGCTCTATCAGTAATGTTATTGTAATAACGATTTACTCTATTATTGTAATTTCAATTCCAGCGAAACACTAACTCATTTTTTGACGTAGGAGTATAATTTTATCGTGCGGTTGCTTCAGTGACGGCTTAGTGGTGACCGCAAAAATGAATGAGTCGTGGAATAGGGTCAAGCGTTACATATTATTGTCCATTAGAACACTCTGTATCTGCCGTATAGTAACTGTAGTCGTCGTCTGAGTTATTTAAAAGCTAATAAACTTCTAAACACACAGTCGCCAATCCTTCTGCTGTTATTTATTTGTTATGAATAAAATTATTCGTGTGATTATGTAAATAAATATCGCCGTTAACGGCGTCTCATTAGAATTCCATTGTTGTCCGCCCGACACGCAGGCTTGCTCTTTTGTGTACATTTCGGGTCGAATTCTGTATTGTCTACCTTCTTTTGTAATTTATTCAATTATGTTGTAATATTCTCGAAAGGTTTTTGCTTAAACGTTCTCAATGCTACTTAATTCATTGTGGATATACTCGTTTAAAAATGTGCGCTTTTGAATCGAGTTTTCACTGAATAAAATTCGGCCCTGACATTCAGACGCACGAGATAGTTGACAATATTAAGGCATTAAAAATAGGTACGAGTTGAGATGAAACGAACGGCAACAGTGCAAGAGTTCTGTTACAATGCGGCCCACTCTGGTGCGACGCCAAGCGTCGGCGGGTGTTGGCCTGCGCCCAGCTGTCGGTCGCGTGTGGTGGTGCGCTGCACACTCCGCCTACGCGACGCCACCTTCCTGTTCCGGTGCGGGACGCTCGTGATATGCCCTGCGCAACGAAACGTGACTTCGATCGCTTATTCGCGTCACGCGGGCCAGGCCACCGCTTGATTTATCAGTGCTCGTGGCGGCGTGCGCGCCTGCGAAAGAAAGTGTTTGACGCGATAATTATTATAATAATACCGAATTTTAAAATTGTTGAATCTTAATGCCCTATGAGTATTTGTTGAGATAAAAAAAATTAGCTTAAACGGTGAATAATTTAGTGCTATTCTCAATGTGCTAATTTCAGTTACCCGTGTCATGATGTAAATAATTCCATGTGAACGAATCTCATACCTACTTGATTTAATTGAATCCGGCACTTTGTTCGCATATCTGCCGAAACATTTTTGCAGTAGAGTGGGCGTAGTGTGAATGAGCTAATGTTGGCCGTATTCCAAACGTGTCTGCGGACGGACGCGCTGACGTCAGCCATTTGACAGCGTACAACCGGGAGGCTCACTGGCACGTCCACCGCTGAGTTATGATACAGCACCTGTCTCTATAATGTTTAATATTTGGCTCTACGTGTCTCTATATGTCTAACGTGAGTCTCTTTATTGTTCCAGGTGTTTCGGAGAGTGCGAGTGCGAGTGATGTGGTCGAAGTCAGTGACGAGGTCGACAAGTGCGTGAAAGAGGAGCCAGTGGTGACGTCGGCAGTGGAGGTGTGCTCAAAGAGTGGCGGTGAAGTGAAGAGTGAAGTGAGTGCGGTCGCGGATGGTGTGGCCAGCGCCGTGGCCTCCGAGGAGGACGACTGTGTGATAGTGTGCGCGCGCGATGCGGACGAGCGGTCCGACTCGGGCGTGAGCGGCGTGCGCTCCGGCGGCTCCGCGAGCTCGGTGGAGGAGTGGCGCGGCATGGCGCACGGCTACGGCGGTGGCCCGCCCCCGCCCCTGCTGCACCTGCCGCCCCCCGCGCCCTCGCTCTACGCCAGCAGCGAGCTGCTGTGGAAGCAGCGCTACCAGCCGCCCATCCACCCGCCGCTGCACCATGCCATCGCCGACGACTATCTCGCCGCGGCGACCTACGACCGAGAGAGACATGAAAGACTGCTTAGGTGAGTGCACGGGAATGTTAACTTTTTTTACTTTTTTACCGGTTTAATACCGGTGTTATTATGATGACACGACTACTTCAAACGTTCACTGATTTTACTATGAGTACTATAATCACAAGCAAAACGTAAATCACAATAAATTATATATACCCGCGTATAAATTCCAACAATAATAAATAACTTACATACAAAAAAGCAACAATAATAAACTCCGCCAGTGCCTACGTATCATTGGAGCTATTAAAGCCCTCGCAATAACCGGTAGTCCATTGTGTTGCGCTGTCGAAGTAGTCCGCAGTCGACGAGGCGCAACGTCGGCAGCCGAAAGCCAGCGTAGTTCAAGGCGCACGACGACGGCGCCGTCTCGCCGCGTGAACGAATGTTGAACAATTGTTGTCGTATTCTAATATTTGTAGTACAGGGGTCCTAATGTGAACTGATTCTAGTCATTGTATTGTGAATGAAATAACGCTTTAAGAAAAACGTAACTCCACGTCTGTGATCCTCGAAGAGGTAGGCAGAGGAATGCAGGACACTCCCACGTTTCACCGGTTACGTTTACGTCCCACTATGTAATACGTGGTGAGCTTATTGCCATGCATCGGGCACATATCCAGACTCCGAACCACTACCAGAATTCTAATTAGAATTTCTAGTAGAAAATTTCCTAATTAGAATTTTTTGTAGCGTTCGACCCGGGAATCGAATCCGGGACCTCACGATCGGCAGTCGCACTTGCAACAAACACGAAAAACGAGGCAGTCAATAACGCTTTTATTTCTTGTTAATGATGGTCGAGATTTGTTTAGAGTCCATCAGCGAGATGCCTTTGTGCGAGGTGACTGGACGTTCAGAGCAGTCTATTGTAACTCCTAATTATTAATTTCGTGAGTAGTTCTAGATACAGCTTTAATTCTGTTTGCTGTTGAACATTGAAAATATATACCATTTATGATGGATATTAAGTTAGTCATTATATAAAGTGTCGACTTAATTTTTATCAATAAAAAGTAAGAAAAATACATTGTAATAAATACTGCTTATACACTTTACCAAAATACAATTACAATAGATTATCAATAAATGAACAATTTGTATAGTAAAATGCAAGAATGTCAAGTAAAAGATATCTAATTTCGATTAATCGCATGTTACAAGATAAAAGAGCTTATGATATATTCATAGTGTTTATCCAAACTCCGGTATTGATCATGCCAGAGATAGCGTCGACATCTGTAACATTCATTCAGGTAACCAGATTAGATAGACTTCACTATAATTATCCCCACAAACAATGAACAGTAATAAATTTCCTTTAATTTTCTTTAACCAATCAACAATATTTGTTTGACATGTAATATTGACAAACTTGAAACTGTTTTGTAGAAAAAACTGATTAAAAAAAATCTATTATAATTCTGTTGCGCTTGTTCAGACCCGTGTTATATTGATATAAATAGTATATGATAATGCTAGTTTTTTATTTTTTTGCTCATATAAGCTTCATTTATAAGACTTAGTGGTATTTTACTTCAATAACATAACGCTAGTGTTTTCCCGAAGGGCTGGCCAGAGGGTAGTTATTTCAGTTTCCACCAGTTATTTCTATTCCCACACACTGAGCACAAATGCCTCACACCGATCTACTATGGACGATGTCAAGTTTGAAAACCAAACTTTTTGTTTCAACGCCATGTGTATATTTTGACTTAATATGTTTTATTTAGGTTACAAATTGAACTTAGGTTACGAATTAAAATAAGGTTACAAATTGAAATGTTTAATAAATGTTTCTTTTTTAAGAATACCATTCAGTTATATAGTACACTATTATCATACCATGCGCGGTAATGTGAATAAGTCGAGGTTGAGTCGAGTTGCGTAATGCAGCGAGCTGGTAACATGTTTCGTACTCGAGTACCAAGACTGTTTGCCAACCGACCGCGCACAGACCGCTGTGACTGGAAGTATAGCGTTTTTATTGGAGTTTTTTTGTGTCGTTTAATTGGAAACGATTTCGATATTCGTGATTGATACTTTACTGCATACAGTTGGTTATATTTAGTAACATTCTCCATCGGTCTATGATAAGTTGTAAGTATTAAATTACCCAGCAAAATGAAGTTTAAAAAAGATAACATTAATAACAAACACATCATAGGTCCCTAAATCGTTAGTTTAAGTATATTGTTATTTATCAATATTAACTAGCATATGTATGTCCAATGGAACATATTTGTGGAAAACCCAATGCATCATATGGTTTCATTTTAAATCATTTCATTGTTTAAACCAGGCCACAACGATGTCATGTGCAAGTTTCCTTATGTGTATATTCAACATTACTGTATCGAAAGTATTATTCCTGGAACTCGTCATATTCATATTTAGCTGATGAGTTGGATGGAAACGCAAATATAGTTATTAGGTCGTGTTTAATGCGATCTCGCTTTGAACAAGTTGAACTTGGAGGGATTTTTGGCATTAAAATAAGTTACTTTTTTATATTTGATTAGGAGCATGGTTTATGTTTGTCTACATAGATTAATGTCTATGGAAAAATGGCACAAAGTTTCCATCAAGAAATCATCTAGACTAGAACTGAGAGACATTAATGGAAAAATTTCGTTTTATAGCGCATATACATAGTTTTAAACTGAAAAGAAACCCAACATTGAATCCTCCGCAGCTCAGTAAAATATTCAAAGTTGAATTCAAAGAGATGGTGTAAGATTTAAGCTTCGCACTTCACACCGCCCATAGAGATATTCGCACGTTTTCATAACTCGCAACTTACACGACGACTGTCATTATTCATTGATGTACGTCAGCTATCTGCATAAAGTACTCATGTTTTCGAATAATAATAATAACTCGACGGGCGCGCCCGCGGCGCTCGTGGGAATCATGCTCTGTTCCATTGTTCCACACCGCGTCGTTCACGTGACCTTATTGCTTGCACGCGCTCATTATACGTTTGTAAAATTCCTTCAACTTTTTTTCATATTATCTCGTACTGTGCATTCGTCGTGAGAATTGTAATATATAATTCACATTGTCTAATTTTTTTTAAATTACAAGTGTGTATTTAAAATTCGTCCGTGTCGTGTCGTTTGTCCGCGTTGGAGCGGAGTTAACATACTTTCCTCGATCCCGTGCCGGGATTTGGAGCGTCGTAAGACCCGGCGCTGGTATATCCCGGTATGGAGCCGGGAACGCGGTAGCAGCGTAGACGATGCGAGACGCTCTGCTCTGCGATCCCCGACCCGCCTGTCCAGCGTTGGGGTTATAGGTGTACCCCTTCAGAGAAGTAAAATTGGATTATAAAAGGCTAACGATCATCATTCTCATCAGTCTAACTCCGCCCATTGTTGGACATAAGCCACTCCAGAATCACGCCACTGAGCTCGATCTCCAGCTCTTCGCGTCTCACCGCCACGGGTTGACGATGATTACGATTTAGTTTCGAATGGTTCTAATACCAGGGCCGTTTCAAAAACAAGTCTTCTTTTTTAAAAAAATATTCTCATTCATTAAAGTACAATTTTCTCACTTTCATTCCGAACTCTAGTAACATTTTTTGGAATTGTTCGTTTGTAGAATTGTTATTTTTAACTTTCTTATTCTTATATGTACTGTTTTTAAAATTAGCGAGTTAATTATTAATTAATTTCTTTAATTTAAAAGGTTACGTAAGCCAGTCGATGTTTCCGGTTGAATATTAAAAAAAAACACTTGCTTAATTTATTTCAATGAGAA
>DWEI01002112.1:0-15009 GCA_018245875.1 Mysoria ambigua | reverse complement strand
ACTATCCTTGCAGAAGTTCTCGACTCATCTCTTTCAAATACTAACACTTTCGTTTTATCTACATTCAAATACATAATAATTAGTTTTGGTTATATTTTTTTTTTAGTTTTCTAAATTGCAAAGGGACAATCTGTGGTCATTCAAACAAAGGTTCAAACTAAATTATCAGTTAATATTATATAAGTTTTGTTGTTCATGTTGCTTGATAGTGTGACTGCCGATCGGGAGGTCCCGGGTCAGATACTACCATTGTTTTCCAATTTAGATTTTGTAACACAGGGACGGAATCTGGATATGTGCCCGATGTAAGACAATTGGCTCACCATCTATTCCATAATGAGACGTAAACGTAACTGGTGAAATGTGGTAGTGGTCCCCATTCCTCTGCCTACCCCTTCGGAGATTACAGGCGTGATGTAACGAAGTCCAACCTTTCAATTACAAATAGTTTTAATGTTTTATGTACCTTAAATCTTAACTATCTAAAGCAAATATTTGAAGAATTTGTAATTTGAAAATTGCCTGTAATCTGACATTTTTATGGAACACTTATGTGTTCCATAAAAATGTCACCTTGTCACCTTGCGCTACTTAAGTTCATCTGTAACGATTTTGTTTCCTCACATAATTTGGGAGATATATTTAATCGCAAAAGATTTTATGATTTTAATTTTGAGAATTCGACGTGTAACGTAAATAGATATAGCGATATCTACCTACAGACAATACAAAATTGAAATCTTTGTACTCGTCATGTTTAGTAGATTTAAAAAGATTTGTTTGATCTGACACATTGAGCGATGCCTGTCGTACTCGATAGTCAATGTAAGACCGTTAAAGGGAAATTCACGTGAAATTCCGTATATCTGTAGATATGTTAAACGGTCGAACCTAGTTGTAACTCGTACATCAGAATTTAATGTTTTCACCACGTGACGTCCCTTATGGGGTAGGCAAAGAGTCTCGACTTTTATACACTCATCTCTATCCACACAGGCATGCCTTGCTTTGACTATTTACATCGCTGTCTTCATATACGAATTTAATTCATAACATTGATTAATATTTATACACTACAATAATTACGATACAACAGTTAATTAATACATATTTATGATAAATACACATTGTTTGCATTCAAGTACATGTTAAAACTTTTTACATTGTACTGTTTGAAATTGATATATAAGAATTGTTTGTACGTATCATAGTAAAACGCTCCATGGTGACACTCAAGTGTGTACGGAGGGCGTTTAATATAGCCCTCCAAACCATCGCAGCGCAGCGCTGCGCGCTCCACCCGTTTATGGAGACCCGCTAAAAAACCTCAAGAGTTCGATGCACTGCGCATGAATGAAGCTACACACCAGAATCTTACATGGTGGTGTATGTGAGCCTGTCAGCAAAGCGTTTCCATTATGGAGCCTGCCTCGCATGTTTTGGATTTTATAGAGTGTATGCTTTATTAAAAAAATACTTTGTGTTCGATAAAATTATATCAAGCGTTTTTCTATTTCTACTTTTGTATGTGTGTAAAATTTAATGTCCAGAAGCTTTAGTTTTCTTTCTCTGGGCTTAGTTGCCAGACATATGTAAGTGTAATAAGGTCATAATTAAATACGATCAACGCGGGAAAATAAACCGTGTTTAGCTTTTTGCGACACACACACAGTTATATGTACGTATATATTTTTTCTTATAAACATCTATATAAAATTGTGTTAGTATCGTTAGAAAGAATTTCCCCCGGCGTCAAAAGCTGTCTGGACTTTTACTCGAAGCAATTATTTAGTCGTCACCTGCGTTGTTTGGCGTTGAAATTGGAAATGTTTTGACGAGAAACGACAACGAAAATAAAGTAAAGATCCGTTTACATTTAAACCAACTGAAGAATAAACACTTTTATTTAACACGTGTTAATCTCAATGAATTTTAATTAATGCAACAATGTCGATTTGAATGAAGGCGGAGAGACGAAAGTATTTAATCTGTCAACACGGTACAAATAGAAACTTTATTTTTACTTACCCCTATGGAAACTAGGCGGGATAATACGCATACATTAATTAATTAAGCAACGAGCACAGATTTTATATATAAAATTACTGTGTTATGACAAATCTTAAAGTAAATTAAGAAAGAGTCCTTGAAAAACATTATTTGAATAAAGCATTGCTTGATTTGATTTCGTTTAACATTAATGTATTAACAATTAACATTGCATTCACAACTTATACCAATATTTTTGTTCATTTACCATTCGACGTTTTCAAATGACTTCCTAAGCAGTAGGGTCTTAATAGCAGCATAACTTATACGGGCGTAGAATAATACATAACATCATTGTAATAATTTACTTTTGTATAAATGAAGCGGTTGAAATACTCAGTATATATTAGATAACACTTGTTAATGGCTGACTCATTGGTAGTATTGGTTGCAAGTGCGACTGCCGATCCGGAGGTCCCGGGTTCGATTCCCGGGTCGAACGCTACAAAAATTTTCTAATTAGAAAATTTTGTACTAGAAAATATAAATCAGAATTCTAGTAGTGGTTCGGAGTCTAGATATGGGCCCGATGCATGGCAATAGGCTCACCTATACCATAGTGGGACGTAAACGCAACCGGTGAAACGTGGGAGTGTTCTGCATTCCTCTGCCTACCTCTTCGGGGATTACAGGCGTAAAGTTATGTTACGTTTAGTAATTATTGACATGCAGTAGTATATTGGAAGCGTTACTGCAATGCATCTAATTGGTATGGTATGTATTGACATCCTTATTTTGTAACATCTTCGGTAACATGGCAACCCTTTACGGGTTTTCTGGTTCTTTCCTTCACATATATCATTAGTCAATAACACTCGTGTAGGAAATTTGCAAGTTAATCATATCTACAGGTCTAGTAATTCGGCCTTAAAACGAATAGTTATAATTTATAATTAGTAAAATTTACAAGTACTTAATACTAAATTGTGTTCACCGTTTCTTTGTAAGCATAGGTCTCGACCTAGGTTTTTTTTGTATAAGTGCCGTAAAATCTATGGCATAATAATAAGACAGTTTGTTACAAAAACAAAATATCACCGTCTATTGAACTACCCTAAGGGCTGTTCGAAAAGTATATTATATTATAAACCAATATTTTACCGCGAGCTTCAATCTATGTTTATGCTGAATTATAACGTAAATGTTATATCAGTATTCAAGTGTAATGAACGTTCCAATAGATTTACAGTTCTATCGTGAGTATTTTATATGAGTACAGTGTAACGACCACAACACTATAATTAGGGATGATATTTCTCGTTTTATGGTCACCGCCGGTAGCCGCGACGCCAGATATACTTTCCACTTGCCGCTCTTTGATCTTGGAATAGTCTTACTATGCGTCAGTTTATGTCATTAAATGCGTAAGCCCCCGACCGTTCTGTGTATCGAGTGTTATTTTCTTTTGTATTATGATTAAAAATGCAATCAACATCTGAATGTTATCTGATTTACACATGAGTTATATTGATTTTGTCAATCTGGTTGAATAAATTTTAACCCCTTACGTCTTAACATTAATGATTATTTTAAAAAAATGTAGCTAAATACACGTTCATTTTAAACTTTGATAAAACATACCTACATATGACGTAGTATAATGTCTAAGCGCTTAGGTTTGGTATGTAAGTTGATATGGACAAATTGTAGGTCCTAGCCTTCAATTCAAGTTCAGGAGTTTCACTATTAAAACTACATCTGTAACTAAGGACAAGTCATAGTTTACTCCCTTTATCGGAACGAGTTGTAGGCAAATATAAAGAATTGAGTGTGAGTAATATTATTATAACACGAAAGAATAAATCATAGATACGAGAATTGAGTGAGTTTTCTTTGAATAACAATCAATAAATTTTGTCGAAGGAATTTGATTTCATAAGACTGAAATAATTGTTAAAATAATTTAGCCAAGCTAATAGCGGTGTTTTTTGATTTTAGACATAAACAAAAAAATAATTGATATAGTCTTTTATTGTTGCGTCTTGTTGTGCGTTCTGAACTTGTAGCTTTTACTTAACAACTCCCACGGACATCGATCAGACTAAAAATGTTTGTGTCAGTTCCGTGTAAAAAAATAACACACCAGATGACTCAGTCGACCTCAAATCCGTACGAATTTACAAATGATCTAAAAATACGTTACGAGATGAAAAATATACCGTTTCTACGAGAAGCGTTTCCGCGTTCGATGTAGAGATGATGATATGATGTAACGTGCGATATTGAAGGTTTGTTTATAAAAGCTTTCAGGAATATTTTAAATTTAAGTAGGTGATGTATTTAAAAAAAATTAAATTCTACTTAAAATTTGTTTGGAGTTATTTAAATGAACAAGTTATTTTTTACAATTATTTTTTTCGTTTGTCATTATTTAAAGACTTTATTTAATGAAGACTACTGATTGGGTGTAATAAATTTTAAACGAATTGATTTTATCCATGGATTCAAGTAAAAATTACCACTTAGATTTGATGTTTTTTGTTAATATTTTAGTAACTATTTCAGTTTTACAAATTACTTATTAAGCAAGTCTATAAGAAAATTTGAAAGTAAAAAATTTTTGCACCCAATATGATTAAAAATTGCATTGTTTAATAAATAAATCACTGTCACTAAAATCATCACAATCACTCACACGTCGATGGCGTCGTCATGGTAACTATCTTCCGCGTAATATCCACTTTCTTCGTTACACAGTACCAGGACTGCATGGAGCAGAAGCATGCAGGCCGCGGAGCCGGGCGGCGCACGCATCGTGACTGCGAGTGCGGCGCGGATATGCGCTTGAGCAGAGGTGTTCAAAGTTTTATGTATACATACGTATCTATGGCGTGCAGAGGGCGGTCGTTCACAGGGCGTATTACGATGAAATAATGAGTGCACTTGTAGAAATAGGAGACATTTATATTACATTCCTTGAGTGGGAAAGGAACTTTAAAATATATACAAAGCTTTATAAGATAGTGCTTTATAATAAAAAATATAGCTGAAATGTAGTGCGCTCGTTCAGTGAGTCAGGATATTGAATATTTATTGAAGTGCGATTGTGTCGAGGGATCTCATGCGTTATTGATTACGCACTGTCCTTACCGACTGAGGTTGGACTTTTCTAGCGCGCTCCTTCGGCGATGCAAATCGTTGCGTATTTATGTATTCGTTCCTGTGGAATGCGAACATTTAAATTGCGTATGGGGTTATGTTTGTCCATCCATTGTCCAAACATTTGTCCATCCATCGATCAGCCCTCGGAGGGCTACAACTACTACCGAATGTTACATGGACGTTGCCCGCGATATTCGTGAGGCCCTATCGGGGCCACTGCACATGTGTATTTATATTATTTTCTTTAACGTAACATCACGCCTGTAATCCCCGAAAAGGCAGGCAGAGATGTGTAGAACCCTGTCACATTTCATCAGTTATATTTACGTTACAGTTATTATACGTTATTAGCCACGTAACAGTTTATTTTCATTATTAATTTATTTATTTAGCTAAATATTGTCATCTATTAGTACTGTCACAATTGAAATGAAATTAAAGTGTCAGTTTATAATATTACAATTGCCACGGGACAAAAAATAACATTTGATCTTTTAATATTCCATACATTTATATTTGTATGATATTAGAATCGCATAATACAATTATCTACAAATCTTCCATGTGTCGGTATTGCATCGAAACGAGCAATAGATACCTAATTGTAATTGTAAGAATAATGTCATACTCAATACGAAGTAATGGCATTCTCAGAATCGTATAACTTATAACTCTTTTAAGTTTGCTCAACAAATACGTGGTTTGTGGTTTTGATACTTTTAGTATTGTCAGAAGATAATACTGTACGATTGACTTTATACTCACGTTAAGTCATAATTATTTTTAACTGAAAGTTCAGTTTAAAATAGTTATGGCTATGAATAACGTGAGTACGTTGTAATTTATTAAAAAGATATAATTATTGGATGTTAACTCACTCACTCGAATTTTTATTTCAAAAATTACAGACAGCGATTCCAAACATAACTGTTTAGAAATTTGCATAACGTATGTAATACATAACAATTAATGAGTTCAAAAATACAGCTATAGTCATCAGCATTATCAGCTCTTTTATCACTGCTGTGTTCGACACTGATTTCCTCTCAGAGTGAGAAGCTTATTTTCCTCGTTGCTATCATTGTATGCATTTATGTAGAAGGTAGAACAACACATGTAGGTATAGTACATTCCCCGCACAATGCAGCGTAAAAGATAATTTACAAATGAATTCGCATTCGCATTGGAAATAAACATATGTATTTAAACGTAAAATAGGAAGAGTACAAAATGTAACAATATGTACGCGTTCATATGCCTCAATTATTTGCAGTAACACGCTTATTATCTTCAAAAAGGTAGACAGTGGAGTGTAGTACAATCTTATGTTAGAAAATTTACGTTTACTTCTCCATTATGTATTAACATGTTAATACTTCCAAATAATAAATGTAGAGTTACTGTAGAGTTAATAGTTAATGTAGAGTTAATACTTCCAAATAATAAATGTAGAGTTACTGTAAAGTTAATAGTTAATGTAGAGTTAATACTTCCAAATAATAAATGTAGAGTTACTGTAGAGTTAATAGTTAATGTAGAGTTAATACTTCCAAATAATAAATGTAGAGTATTGAAATTCACAAATAGACTACCAGTGATAACATTGTAACATTTTTCAAATGTAACGTACTATGTGGTGGGGTCAATATCGATATCTGGGCACGTCTCAGAGCGAAGCTTCTCAGAACGCATCATCAAATGAGTACGTACATAATCGCACAACGCGGCATTCATTTATAAATGAACGCATACACTTCATCTGTGCGTACATTAACGATACTGATTATTCTAAACACTACTTACTGTAATCAATTATTTTATTCTTTCCGTTGCAAGCCGCCAACGCCATCTTGTAAAATGGCGGAGGCCACTAGAAAGCTCTGTTTTTTTTTTAATAAACGTTATATTAAAAAATAAACATTGCGTTATATTTGTTTCGATAACAAATATTTGGAATGTTAAAATATTACTCCAGCGTAAAATATTAGAGTACAAACCAAGTTTTTGTAACTTAAAATGGAAAAGCAGGAGTTTACATTCTATCACTTCGTTAAGCGCCTTTTTTGTGTTTTGGAATCTACCCACTATTGTTGTAAGATCAGGTATGAAATGTATGTTTAAACACATCAGGAGGAAGTATCTTATTGGACCTGCGGGCCCAGATAAAGTAAATGTATAAATATATTAGCGTCTAATGGTGTTGGTGGGTATGTTAATGCAAGGTTGAGCATCTCTGACCGCGCCTAGCACTAGTTGTCCAGAAATAGACTATGCGTGCTACTTGTAAAGTAACACAACTAGGGTTGGCAATAGAAAAATAAAAATTTTGAAAATGGTTTATCATCGTAGGGATAGAGTAAAAATGTACATGATAGTATTGATATATTTAGTAAAACTACAGACCAGTCCATGTTATTTTGATATATTATAAAAGGATATTGAGTTGAAAAACAAACAAATCGTAATATACGAGTCACGATCGAAATGTTGTACAAGACATATCTTAGTAAGATTTATAATTTGTTGCCAGCCCTTTGGTCTACAGTGTACTGGCAACAGCCAGCCCTTTGGTCTATGGAACCTTGTACGGTGAACAGGCAGGTCGTAATAATTTAGAACAATAAAAACTTATTGCATTATCTTATTCAATGTTCAATAATCTAAGAATTGCTACCGAACTGTGGCTAAAATGTCGTATCTGTACTTTCGATATTTGTCTATGTTTCGCTCTTTGTCGTTGAATTGTCTTCTGGCGCTCTGAGTGAATTAAGTCAAATAAAACACAGCACAGTTAAAGGAAACTTCGTGTTTATTACCAATCACATCGTCTCCTTTCATTATTTCTATTTAATGAAGTTGACACGTATAATTAACAAGGTTATTAGGTTCTACAGCACACATGGACTGCTAAAAGAATCACCCCACACTTGTAGTTTGCTGTGCGGCTGGTACTCTATACATCGGCCCACCGCGCCGACCGAGCCAGAACACCACGACAGCTGACTGTGTATATGCGTTCCCTAAACGCGCGGTGTGCGGCCGGCCTTATCGTGTTTGTTTACACTGCCGCTGCGCTCGCGGCCGATCCACTGCCACGCTGCTCGGTGGGCGACGTCACGTGTAGCCTGATAGCGTCGGACAGTTGTAGTGTGTAGGGGTCGGAGAGGCGGGTCTTTGTCTAGATGTTGGCGATGAGGGCGTAATGGAAGTGATAATTGCACGGGCACGGAAGGAGAGACACGATTTGCCGGTTTGGAGTGCGATCACTCTGGGGGAAAAAGGGTATTGTACAATAAATGTGGTATAAAATAGATTAATATCTTGCAATATATTTATGTGTACTCGGCCATATGATCTCATGCAGAGAATGAAGTAAGCCTGTGTTATGGTGTCCATATGGCTGATAAACATGTATAAATACATATACTTGCAAATATATATTTTCATCCGTACACAACAATTTTCTTATTCTTCAAGTATTGACTGCAAATATTTAGTTCGACCCCCGGTACAATAGTCGAGTCCCACTGCTACGACGGTGTAGTCCATTCGTGAGTGGACAGAGTTGGTCGCGTTTCCTGAAAGTTTGATAAGGTGTGATTCCCGTGCATCTAATAATACCGCTAACCCACTGACACAGTGGTTACGATACTGAAATTAAGTGTTCACGTTGCGTCATCATCCCGGCTAGAGATCTGGGATAAAGCTGCGAATATTTTCAGGGAGTCTTAACACTTATCGATAGGTGCTTGTAACATAATGTAGAACAGCACAGCATACAAATTTACGTGTAAGTAAATATGTATGTAGTTAATATACAGTCTGGTTACCATAGCACGATCTCCGCATAACTCGGGATCAGATGCCCGTATTTAATGGTCCGAGATATTTAATTTATTTGGTTTAACGCAATAAAATAGAAATAACATGAACTATTTTAGAATGTTCGTTTAATATCATAGGAATAAGTAGACTGAGACGAGTATGACGATAAAAGAAACTGCGTCAATACTAATATATTTATATATTATAAATGTGAGTTACTACACGTATTTAGGCAGTATATATTTGTATTTATGTAGTATGCTTTGGTATGAAGTGCTTTCACAACGGAATTGCTGAACCGATTTTCATGAAATTTATGTCGGAGGTATTCTGAACTTACTGGAAGAAAGTCGAATGCATATCAAATAGGTAAATTGATAATTTAAACTTTCATCGCATAAGATTTTAGCACCATTTAGTCACGTTTTCAGAAATGGCCGCAAGTCTGAGTGAACATGATTGATGTGGAGAGTCCCTTTTGTTTATTATTTATGCAAAATACCGCCGTCTATTTTTAATTCACAAATCCAAACCAAGACCTACGATAATTCTAGCACCAGTGTCTTTAACTGAGTCACTGTTGCGTCTGGCGACTCATAAATCCCAGTTTAGATTATTAATTTATCACGGACGGATAATTAATGATGTTCTCCTACCGGACCGAAGCTTCGGTACAAGCGCGCACATGTTCGTGCAAGAGGCGCGTTCCGTTTCGCTCGTTACATTTTTAATGATATGTTATTAAAATAAATATTATTGCATTTGTCAGTGTTTCTCATTAGACTTTATGAGCGTGTAGATACAGTGTAAATAAAATTTAAGTTTCAGTCGTCTGCTGGAAAAGGTTTCCTTAGAAATCTTTTGTATGTTTAAAAACTGTTAGAGGATTTAAAAAACTACATAAATATTTCACGTCTTCGATTGAATCTATGGTAGACACGACCACCGTAATGTTATTTGACCAACGTCGCCATTCTGTCATTCAATTAATAAGTCGACTGTCATCAAAATAATTTTGTGGGTACAAAATAATAAAATACGAATTTCCCCGTAAGGTTACTCTATAAAAATTCTCCTTTGTAGGTACTCGGTTATGAAATTTGCTCAAGTAAACGCAAGATTAGTCAAGTTCAGTTCAACCGGGTTCAGTCTATGTGGCCCAGTATTTGTGTACGGTGTGACATTTCTTTTTGATAAAGATGATTACTGCTGCCAGAGGACAGTAGAGTGTATTTGCCCTCCTATAGAACTGTACAAACAGGAAAGTCGCACTTAGTATGTAGTTATATATGACTAAATTAATTATTGATTAATTACATTATACCTAAATTAGGATAAGTTTTATTTTACGTGATAGTCGAAATTAATTTTGAACATAGTGTACAAATGAAAATAATCCATTGTGTGCATTAGGTATGACCGTTGCGATAAACGAAGCTTTCCGCTAATAATGAAAATTAATAAACGCCAAATCCAATAACATCTAGCAGCTACGTCCGTGATAATGGAACTGAAACTAACGATAGGTACCGATGTCGAACTTGGACTAAATATATACAAACGTGGCATATTGAGTATTTTTCGTTTACTCGGACTGCCATTCAAACGGCTCGCTCGATCGGGTCGTCCCGCGCGCTGCCTACTGGTGGTCGCTTGGGGCGGAAAATCAGTTTCACTTTATTGTTTTCCCGGTGAACATCGGACGCGAACTGGAAGCGAATAATGATTTTTTAAGATTTTTTTTCTGTTTAAACTTTATTAAACAAGAAAATATTCGTATTATTTAGAAATGAAAATGAAAACAGTTTCGAAACTTTTTTTATTGCTGTTAATTCTGTTTTTAATTGAAGCATCAACTTTTGAATTCGATTGGGTACCAGGGCATCATGATTATGAAGTGTATGAAGGGGTTAACAGGAAGAACTTCATCAATGAATGGACAGTGAAAGTTGAAGGCGGCGAAGAAATAGCCCAGCTCGTAGCTCTGCAGCTCGGATATGAATACGGAGGACCGGTAAGGATTCAATATAATTTTGAATGTTGTGTTATACCCAATAGACAGAACTGTAACTCGGGAATTAATTTAAGCAGGAAGGAAATGTAAGAGTGAATTCACTTTCTGAAACTAAAGAAGGTACGCATTTCAGAATTCTAGTGATGCTGTAGGTACCTATTTCTTTCTTGTTAATTGTAATTTAGTAAGTAGTGATAGCCTAGTTGTTAAGAATTTCGATTCCTACACCGCGTGCTCGGGGTTCAAAGCTCGGCGATGACATTTTCACAAAACTACATGTATTTTAAATATTAAATATCATTTGTTGTACTATTGCTGAAAAACATCGCGAGGAGACCACGCACCTTATAGTTCTCTAAGTCTCTACCAGCACTTAGTCAGCGTGACAGACTATGGTATTACCGGAACGACAAAAGGGCCATAATGATAATGATAAAAAAAACAAGATGAAAAATGAGAAACGACTATCTGACTAACAAGATTAGCTCTAATTTTACCAATATTATGTATTCATAGTACATATTATGCATTTTCTATTAGTATTACATATTTCATATAAATAGATGATTTAGATCTTTGCCAGGTAGGACATAGATAGATGCCAAGTAGATAGATAGATAGATAGATAGATGCCAGGTAGGACAAACCGCTATTTGTAAGAGGAATCAACATCTCAATGCTATACCGATGGCAGGATCCTATTACGCTTACGTCAAGTTACATTAAGCCACGAAAATTATTATGAGTGACGGCTAGCGTCTGTTGGAAACTGAAGAAAATGAAATATATTTTATAAATGTTGTCGGCCGTTCATACCTACGTATAGTCGTTATATACGACTACAACAATAAGACAATATGACAAAAATAAGAACCTAAAATAACATCACGCCTATATTTCCCTGTGAGGATAGATACAGGTGTAGTATTCACACGTTTCACAATTTTTATTACGCGTCCTATGAAACAGGGATTCATCCTATTGCCATACATCGAACACCACTAGTATATGAAACTTAAAAAGATCCAGTTATACTTTATATCATCGAAGGAGTAATTAAACAGAGTAATTCTTGTTCAGAAGTCACGTCACGACAATTATTTTTATATTTCACAATGAATTAAGTTTATAATACGATCGTCAAACTAAAGTTTAGTATGTAGTAGCCTGGTATCTAAATATACACCGCCTATTCCACAGTGGGACGTAAGGGTGTCTCCTGAAACGTGGGAGTGTACTGCACTGCTCTACCTACCACTTCGTGTATTACAGGCGCGATGTAACGTTATAAACCTGTGTGTGTATTAGTATAACCGAATGTTTTATTATCTTAAGCAATATATACGGGTACTTGTTGACTTCATTTAAGACAAAGGTCTATTTACGGATTCCTTTAATCCCTTAATTAATTCCGTGGTATCCAGAATTAAAGCGTGGCTTTCAGAATAGTCCCCAAAAGAACTACAGGTATGTAAAGACAATATATTTTTCCCACTTGCTTCTCTCTGCTTATCCGTTAATGGACTTGACGTAACGTTATAGGAATAATAAAAAGGATAGATCAAAAATGTTATTATGAGGTTTAGTAGGATTGGGTTCAATTAAAGTGACTGCCTTGTTGGTCGTGTTGGTTGCAGGTGCGACTGCCGATGGAGAAGTCCCGGGTTCGATTCCAGGGTCGAACACTACAAAATTTACTAATTTAGATTTTCTAGTAATGGTTCGTAGTCTGGACATGTGCCCGATGTATAGCAAAAGGCTCACTACCTATTCCATAGAGAAACGTAAACGTAACTGGTGAATCGTGGGAATGTTCTGCATGCTCTGTCTACCCTTTCGGGGATTATAGGCGTGAAATTACGTTGGGTTCAATTAAATTCGGTTTACAATTGACGTGACGTAATACTTACCTACTTTAAAATTGTGCTACTTCGGTCACTAGACCGATGCTCGTCGAGCTTGTAGCTTTAAAATTTTACGGTTTAATATGAATTGAATAATGCTACAGAAAACTCACAGTATTTTATTCACCATGACAGGTTCAGAAATGCCTGAACTGAATATAAATATGAAATTTGGTCGACCAGAACATTCTTCAGGAGTAGCCTCTAATTGTACTCCTTATCTCCGAGTTTGTTTACCAAAGAATTTTCTAAGCTATTCAGATTCAGCTTAAAAAAACGGTACTCAATTTCAGGATTAAATATTTCTTTAGTAAGTCGATTAATATTTGGTTTTTCTTTATTGCCACATGCTTTCATAATATATTCAGCTAGTCGAGTAGATGCGCGATTGTTGATCAAGAGGTCCCTGGTTCGTTCCCGAATGTCAAGAAAAGAATAGTCCCAATAAAACCAAAGCGGAATCCCCACTCCCATTCCCCACCCCCTATTCCATATAACAAATAGTAAACCACTCGTTCGTATTCCACTTCTCTGCCTACCGTTCCAAGGAAATATAGATGAAACGTTATTTTTTGTATATATATAAAACCACTTTTAAGGTTGGTTTTGATTGTTTTGTTCACATATTCTTGTTTTAATTAATTCTAATTCACTCGCACTTCAGTGTTCATTATTTTAATATTCTTCGTGTCATGAGCAGGAACTTTTTATGATTTTTTTCTTTTCAATTATTTCCATAGCTACTTTCATACGATTCTGTTCGTTATTTGTGTAGCCATAAAGTCCTTATTGGGTTTGTGACAAATTCGATTAACGAAGTAAGCTATGTATTTAATTGAAAATTAATATTTTAATACCCACGGTTTGTTTGGGTGTTGGAATGACATGAAATATTATTTGAATTCGTTCAGCTACAAGTAGTTGATAATTAATAAGACATATTTTCCAATTTATTTTAGAAATAATAATAAGAATGTTGTCCGACATTTCGGTTGTCTCTTGTATACAGCGAGTAAGTAAACAATACTTGTGTTTGTATCACACACCTAATGCCCATGTGCACTAATGCTTAGCACAGATCTGGGCAATAGTTTGCTTTGTGTTTGAAAAAACATCCGACCGTTTATTATGCCACCTTGGTCTTGAGTCTTGATGTTAAATTGTGGCCGTAGTTTTAAAATGCGAATCTTGGGGCAAACTATTGAGTTTGCCACAAGATTCGCATTTTGTCATCACATACCAATATATGTGATGACGGATACTTTAGGGTGGAACGTCCGGCGTCCCGGCGTGTGTTAGCCGTTACAAAACCAGTAGGTACCTATAGTTAGTATAGTAGATACTTTCTAGTTGGTACTCTTATGAACATAGTCTTAAATATTTTTTACATAATTATAGTTTAACTTACAATGAATAAAAACGCAAAACATTTTTCCATTTACTGATCACACTGTACATGCAAAAATGTAACTATTAATTATCTTTAATACTGTAGGTTTCCCGCTTGATTTAACGGGAATTGTCTATAGTACCAGCATTTTGTGAAGCTCCCGAAAACGCAGCGGGCCGCGTCGAAACTCGTGGCAAAAAAAGTATATCGCAGGTACGAGTAAATCAAAGAGATGACGCCGTTGCTATCTCGAGTGGCCATCGAGTGATAAGAGCTGAATTATTGCCCGGCTTATCCTCGTACAACAAGCTACACGAAAAATAGATACGCGCGCACGAGGTTAAAATTAATTCGGTCATCGACAACACGCCGTAGGTACTGGGATCCTTTTGCAACATAGCTCTTTTTCAATGAAGCTAATGGAGCACATCAGTTGGTAAGATTGTGATGTAGTAGTTGTAAGGACGTAACTTCATTCCTATAATCCCCGTAGAGGTAGGCAGAGGAATGCAGAACACACCCACGTTTCACCTATTGGCATGCATCGGGCACATATCCGAACCACTACTAGAATTCTAATTAGATTTTCTAGTTGAAAATTTTCCAATTAAAAAATTTTTTAGCGTTCGGCCCGGGAATCAAACCCGGGACCTCGCGATCGGCAGTCGCACTTGCAACCAACACGACCAACGAGCTTTATAATAAGGTTCTATTATTCAATATAG
>DWEI01002111.1:0-15020 GCA_018245875.1 Mysoria ambigua | reverse complement strand
AACGTAACCGGTGAATCGTGGGAATGTTCTGCTTTCCTCTGCCTACCCCTTCGGGGATTACAGGCGTGAAGTTACGTCAGGATTTGAACTTAGGACCGCTCAACAAACCAACCCCTTGATCGACGAAGCAGTTAAGCTTTTTTCAAGCTGGTTTTTTAAATATAGATTTGAACAATTTATCATAATACTTCAAAGCGCAATAAATATAAATAAAAAATATTGGCTCAAGTGTCCCTTTATTAGTCAATTTCATTTATTTGCAAAAATAGAATATTGCCATACCTACTACGCTGGTTCAGCAATCCGAAGTGGATTTTGGCCTCCAACATCAAAACATGGCGTATTTATGGTGTGGTGGTAAAGTTGTAAAGTTCTCCCAAATCGTCGTGCAACAGGCAGTCGTTTTCAAGAAAATGCAAGTACATAAGATTCTTTAGTAGATAACATAAATTTAACATACAACGACAAAACTAAGTTCCTACATAACGATTGTACGAAAACACTGTGGGTACTAAATGTATGCATGAGAACATTCCGACGACGAGTCGCCTTCATTATTTCAACTGAACCGCTTCATTCTTACGATGCGGATCTCAAGAGTTGTACTACGTCTCATGGAATAATTTCCGACGTTGAATTTCCCAACAAATATTTCTCAGAAATGTCCGACCCTCGCTTTGTGGCGGCCGGAGCGGAGACTACGAATGTAGATTCAATTTCTTATCGATGTTAGAATTTTTTGCGCTGCAATAGTACTTTGGAACGGAAAATTCCGATGGTATTCAAAACCATCGGAATTTTATAAGAGACTGTTTTCTGTTTTTATTGTATTATTTTCTTAGATTATTATATTGGTTTCAAGCCCGATTGTCAATCAATAGATCCTGGGTTCAAATCCCATGTCAGGCAATATTGGATTTTTCTAACTCATATTTTCTAGTCGTAATACGAAATTTGCATATATGCAATGCATTTGTCACCATAGTGGGACGTAAATGTAAATAATGAGAAGTGAATGTATACATATTCCTCTGCCTACCTATTCGAGGATTACAAGCGTGATGTTAAGTAATTTCTTATGTATGAAAAAGCTTTCTTCAATATGGACAAATACAAACCCTAGAGCACATAGCTTTTAAATTACACTAAAATTACCGGATGTGTACGGACTGGAGTTACCGATAAGATAAAATGTGGAAATTGCAATCTGCTTTCAAGTGATTTCCATTCTTCATCGTCATCATACACATCCCTTTACACATTCCCTTATACACATCCCTTCGCCCGCCCCTTCGAGGAAATATAGGCATCATGTAGTACATACGTAATGTGATTTTCCGAAACAAGTTACAAAATGTACGCAGATTTATTTCATTTTCAACGTTCATTAAGCTATCGCTAGTTGAATTCTCCGACGCAACCGGATCCACGTCACAGCGGTAATCCGGTTACCGAACATACATTTGTTACCAGTTAGCCTAAAACACAAACACAGGTATCAAAAGGTTGACGCCATAAATCATTCACGGGGGATATATGGGGGGGGATTTGTTTTGTTATTCGTTAGTACGATGTCAGAGTTAAATAAATATTTTAATACAATATTTATTCGATATAGACGTTAAAAATACATATTTTTTTTTTCTGGAATATTTCGCTACGTGTAATAACGTTTTATGGTTTCTAGTAACTTTTATGATTTCGCTAAATGGCGCCGAAAGATTTAGTGGTAAACTGTACTGAACGCTTCCAGAACAGATATATATTCCTCTATTACATGTTTCATGTCTTCAGTATTAACATTTTTTGATACGTTTTTGCATGGACAAAGTGCAGATTTATGAATGAACGCATGCAAACCTTTTTTTATAGCTAGTGACGTCAGCAATTGTGATAATCTAAAATACATGAATCACACCTCGGGTCTCTAACTTAAATTTTCTATATAGTAGTGATTCAGAGTTTAGTTTGTGTCCGGTATATGGCAATAAGCGCACCACCTATGTCATAGTGGGACGTAAACGTGACTACACTTCTCTGCCTATGCTTTCGGGGATTCCAGGCTTGAAATAAACACGGTGAAATAAATACTTCTTGTAATATAAGTATACTAGGTTACATTTTCTCATCATTTACACCTTATGTATATTCTACGTAATTTCACGCCTGCAATCCCCGAAGAGGTAGGCAAAGGAATGCAGAAATTTTTAGTATTTTCTAATAATCTTAATATTACATGTTTATTAGAAGGAATATTATTAAATATACATATAAAAGGTATCTATTTAAGTCTTATTTGGAATTATGATCATTAACGTTTTTGTCATACTAACGTTCGACACGGATCTCCTTGCAAAATGGAAGCTAAGGCCAAAGTTTGTCACGTTTTGAAACGCTCAGGTTTTTATAGATTTATTTCCCTGAGTATTTTTTAATTTCACCGCTATTGCACTTGATGAAAAGCGAGATTTTATCTCACTAGGTTATTTTGTTACTGAGAAAATTAATTTAGATAATGATATAATACGCTTACAATTTTTATATATTTTTTCATGTCGTTGCCACAAAATGAACGTAACAGTTAGTAAGGTTGGTGGCCGTAAATCGCAGCTGTTTCGCGATCGATGGCCGCTCATGATACATAGTTCCCTGCACCGGACTCCCGCGATAAAACCTTGATTTGTGATCTCTCACGCAGACCGAATACCAAGAATAACGGATTCGACCGAAAATATATGTACATTTTAATAAGTTTCGTTATTACAGCTATATGCGATTTCTCAACAAATGGTTGTGTCTACAACGCTTTAAAACTTAAGCATTTAAGCATTGTAATTCTTGAATCCGATAAAAAAGGGTTATGTAAAATATTATGTGGGATCAATCCTTATTGATATATGATATATTAACGATAATATGAATAATAATATTAACAATGATAGACAGTACACACACCTACTTGTATTCTTTAATCAAACGACCTGCTTGGAACAGTTGTCGCTAGCCATTGATTCATGTTTACATGTTATCATTTGAAAATATCCGAACAAATATTTCCTCCACTTCGATTTTTCGTTTGCTAATGACATGCTTTTGAATTAATGATCCACGCTGAATATTACTGTGTTATTAATGTGATGTATGACAGATATATGTTTTTTACTTTAATATATTAACATCACCAATCCAACGCTTTTGGGGCAGGTCTAATTCTATCTGTCTGTCGATGATTCCATGAGAGTATGTGAGGCGTAATATCATTGGCACAGGTAGGTGTACTCGACAAAGACAATGTAGAAACCTAATTTTCAAGCCAGTGAGTCTTTGTTAGCAACAAAAGAACTAGGAATTCCAAGACAACTGAATTTAGTCTGTCACTTCGCGGAACAAGAGAAACAGACCAATTCCTTAATGTTATTTTCCAAGACTGAAGGGGTCAAGAGGTAGCCGTTTCGCACGAGACTTCAAGAGGGCAGCTCTTTGTCTAAACAGAAAGTTTTTCAACGTTTTGTTTTAACACTTTTTAAAGCTGCTCTGCGATTGTCGCCTACGTGTGCCGTGTGGCAGATTTCTTTTGTGTCTCTGTGTTCAGTCAAAACTGTAACTACATTCCAACTATGATTTATTTCACAATAAGATTGTTTCACCACCTATTCTAAAGTGGGACGTAAATGTAATCGGTGTCCCATCGTGGGAGTGTTCTGCATTCCCTTGCCTACCTCTTCGAGGATTACAGGCGTGAAGTTACGTTTACGTTGAACTTTGAATGTAATATGTTTTACTTATTTTACAAAATCTCAATTTCTGTTTGCTGCTAGTTTTGGTCTAGGATTGGATTATTGTTAAACGTCTTCCTGATTAATGAAAGTCATATACAACAAACTAATAATGGCTGGATGTTCCTTGAATGAGTCATCAAAAGTTTGAAAGGAACATCGAAAGTTGATGATGATGAGGTTCGAACATTTAGCAAAACAGTAAAACTTCTGCAAAGTATTGTAAACCATTTACCAACTTTTCAATGTAAGCAAGTAGTTGTGGCAGGTTATTACAACGGGTCGTTGATAGTAAACCCGGCTTGTAACCTTCCAATAATAATAACATATTGGGACGTTTCCACATACGGCCATCGAATCCCAAAAGACGCTCGTAGAAAACCAGTATCATGTCAAACATATGCCTAACATACATACATATCAATATATTGTACTTGCATACAAATTTCCCTTTATTTTCTTGCATTTTACACCAATACAGAACAAATATTTATACCTGTTACATACATATTGGTCATAAGTGGGAATCAAACCCGCGGCCCCTGGCTCAGCAGTCATTAATAAACGAAAGAACTTGGAATTTGAAGACAATAGTGAATAGGCATTTAATAGGCAAGCGTGCTATCGTACATTCTAGGCCGTATCTCGCATTCTATATGGTGAGAAACAGTGGAACGCTAGCCTGTTGCTGAGCAAAAGAAAACTCTCGACATATAGGCAAGCCCAATCTTATTATATGTATCCCCACGACACTAAGTTTACAGTGTGTACTCATCAACGATATACTTTTAACGTAAGACAAGAGTTGTCTGTTGCATGTGTACGCGTGTCTCACGCTTCTACAGTCTGATTCAAGATGTGTCGCGCACGCTGAACTTAATTGGGTTTACGTCGGAGTTTTGATTCTGTTCAAATATTGTTAAAACCTGCTCCGTGTGTATAATTTGAGCTGAATACAATAATACGTATATACTTTGTACCAAGTACAGTGCTTACGTTTTAAAATACTTTTATTACTTGGAGTTTGGTTTTCATAGGTTCATCCCCTGCCTATACACTCAATTCTTGAAAAACAGGTATAATGATTTATGTTAATACTTACAACATGTAGGTTTGTCCTTTCATATTAAGCATTCCAATTCTTCAGAGGATACAATTGCAGAGAAAAATATGAATCGCACAAACATTACTCTTAAGAAAAAGACATAATTTCAGCTCACTGTCACACCGACATTAAGCTTTTTTAATATCTCCTCTGGTGTCTGTTCTGAGTGTAGGTAATGCTTTTGTGGCAAATTTATTGTTCTGTATTTGACATTTTTTCATGAATTATTGTGTATTCATGGTTATGTATAAATAGAATAATGCATGTCTAGTGATTTTTTTAATAACTATATTAACATATATTGCTGATTTCCAACTTAGTATTTATATCTCTTTTATGAATGTAACATTGAAATTAATTCAACAGCTAAAATCTTAGCTGTTGAGTTAAACTTAGAATTTCTTTGCAGATCACGAAGAAGATTGCGGCTCGGTTCCCATTCGGATACATATTTGAATTACGCAATACAATATAAGTGACGTATGGACATGGATTCATGTTTGTATGTCCTTATATATAAAGCAGTACGGACACCTGAATTTAGTTGAGGTCAATTCTATGAAGACACGTGCAATTCGTTCAAGAAGACAGATATATTGATTACGGCGTCCAAGTTAGGAAACGCCGCGCTCACTACAGGTACTTCGGTATTATATTATTTCCCTATTGTTTCATATGAAGCAATTACTTTAATGTTATTAAATAATATCAGTTATGTATATCTGAATACTGTAATTAATAACTACAATTACACAATTAAGTAGACACGACTTCAGCTGTACAGTATCCTAGACAATATTCACTCTTGGAATAAACGTAGTTCTAGCACAGCGTCACACAGGCACCTACTAAGCTGTGACGTTTTTAATAATATCTTCCGCGGAATACTCCGACGCTAAGTAGGACCGACTGATTTATAGGACCTGTAATGTTGCCGCGGCATATTTATTGTGTTTTATTAACCGTTCTTCAATGCTCTTCTGTAAGTAGAGTGACAAATTGCTCGGATGTGGAATAATTTATTTTCCGCTTCAATATTTAATTGAATATTAATAGATGTTTTCCTATATTTATTGAAACTAAATCTAAATCTCTTCTGATGCGACTCGTGTATTCGAGCATGTCAGCGGCTATATGAGTAAAACAAAACTTAATAATTGTATTGGAGATAATGGATTAATCTATTATAATATCGTAAAAAATATTTCAAGGACTCGTTACCTATAAAAATGTTGACAGCACTTAACTACCTTTAACATAACTTCTTGCCAAATCTTATTGAGTTTCTATATCACAAGTGCTTCATTTTCTCTAATATATAGGTACTCACTTAATAATATAGCCAGGTCCGAGATATGAAACGAGAGTTATTTATGAATACGAGTACGTATTTTGACAGAGCCCAATTCACATTCATCTGTCTCCATTACAAGGCCGTTATGTGGAATCGCACCGAAAACCACAACCGAGTACTGACTTGAATAGCTATTATCCAATAGATTGAACAACATGGCGCAAACGCGATAGCGCTAGATATTAATTCATGAAAAGGGACGGATTTTGTATATCCGCGCATTTTTAACATTGTACATGTCATTCTTGAGTGTTCGCCGTTCAGTATGCTAACAGTACTTAATGTACCAATTTATTTCGCTAAACAGTAATACTCGTATTTTTTTATCATTTACTAAATTGTGTAGTGAAGAATCCCATACTTATCGTACAATATACATTTTTATTTACGCGCATAGGAGCATGTTGTAAAAAGATCTTTAATAACACATTAGAGAATTTTTATAAAACGATTTTAAAATATATTCTACAAGAAAATAAAAATACATATTTCAAAATAATACATGTTCATTTCGTTTCTAGATAATAATGCTAGATAATAATCTAGATAATAAATAAAAAGTATTTGTAACATTTTGATAGACAAAATACGTATAAATAAATCCAATAAATGTTTTTATTTTCCCAAACGAATAACGTTAAGCTAACTTTTGTGATTTAAAATAAAAATATAATAATTACTACAAACATAGATTTATGTATATCTTCACGCCACATATCTGATGAGATAGCCAGAGAGCACCAAGTGCCAAATATCTCTGTCCTAACACACCTGCAGCGTTTCTTTTTCATTAAGAAATTGTGAACAGTTTTAGATATGACTTAGTATAGCAATTTAGAGGGAAACTTACACATTGAGATTAAGGAAAATGGTATTGAAACCTACGATTATATTCCCTACTACTTAGATGACACTTACTTTGGGATCAGATGACCGGGTGTGGAGATGTCCCAAGATATTTATTTATTTCTTATTACTATTAAGACTTTCATTGGGGAACTAAATTTTAAAGGAAAGCAATTTTACGTATACCCTAGTTATTAAATACACTAATTGCCTCGACTGCTCCGTTGGTCGAGTAACGCCAGACCGCGATTGATGATCAACAGGTCCTGGGTTTAAATCTTGGATCTGGTCCTGTCCTTTACTAGCATATATTTTCTAGTAGAAATTTCTAGTTGTGGCTCGGTGTCTCGATTTGTTGTGTATTGTAATAGGCTCACTCTACTCCATAAAGATATGTATCTAAGCATAATTAGTTAAACGTGAGAGTGTCGTATACTAATATTTTTACGTAAATATATTAATCAAGCAAAACGTTGCTTTATTCAAAACAGTTATTGCTTGCTTATAATTTTCATGCCGGAAAACTTGCCACGAAACGTTATGACGCCATTCATTCAACCTAAAAACTTAATGAACGGTCACAATGAGAAAAGTCGCTCGAAACTCTTACATGACCTCCATCAATCAAAGGTTTTGAAACGCCACAAACAAAAGAAGATCGGCTAATTAAATTGGGCCCTAAGGGCTTAATTGGGAGCTGTTAATCGGCGCACCTGTATTGTGTTGCTTGATTGATTTAGGCGCCTACGATTGAATTAACAGCTTAATGCCTGATTTCTTTCTGTTCGTTGCGATATCGTTAACGAGATCTTAGGGTGTAATTAAGAAATGCCATTGTTGGGGTTTGCTTTCTATTGTGAAAGTGGGATGAAACAGCGGAGATACAGTAAGATAAAAGGAGTGGGAAAATCTTTTTCTAGTATCTAATCTTTCACGTACTATATGTAATGATTAAAACTATTATGCTGTTCAGTAAATTATATATGAAAGTATGATAATTTATCGTAAATTTAAATAATTCAATGATATTTTCACAAAAAACTATCTACCATATACAAACACAGTTCAATCTAGAACATGATACTTTTGAAAAATGCTTTTTATGATAAAACTTTTTTTTTTACTCTTAATACTTAGTTTTATTAAAAAATGGCACAGTTATTGTCAAGTGTCACTTTTTATATTAATAGATATCGTTAAGCACAAGGAAGAAAACTACGGGTTGAGTGGGATGTTTATACTGTTTCCGACAGATTCAAAAGTAATGAAAGAGCGCAGCGACGCTCGCTGCAACAAGAGGCTCATTATGTATGGCGGGTTCAGGAACTTAGCAGCGCCGTCTTTTGTTACCCGTCCACTCACTAATTAACTTGCAGTTTCTGCGTTGCGTCGAGCCATCGGCCGCTCGTCATAAGGTCTTTTCTAACGAGCAGGTCTTGAAACGTCAATCGCAGTGATTCTTTGTGTGTGTTGTTTATTTGTTCCTCTGCGACTGTGCAGGTGTTGGAAGGTTGGATTTCATTCTTGTTTAATGCGCTTTAATTATATGTAGTATATGCATTAAAGTTAGAAGGACAGCTAATAATAAGAATTATCACCTATCCCATCTATGTTCAAATTAATTCAATTACAATTATTTATAGACTTATGCTTAAAGACGAAAATTGGCTAAATCGTTTCTAAATGGTAAAATTGTTCTTTGTGTTGTATTAATTTATGTATGTACATGCATGTAGATATATTTTACAAGAAAGCCAAGTCAAAAGTTCTTTAAATCCACGAGCAAGTAAAACGATTTTAATGAATGTAAAGGAGGCGTAAGAAATTTGCTGAGACCGTAACAGATGGATATCCTTAGTCGCTGCCTACCCTGATTGGAAATAGACGTTATTTTTAAACGTCTATTTTTAAACTAGAATATAGATAGTATATACATAGTCTATACATACTATACTGTACATACTCTTTACTATACTACTGTACATACTGTAACTATACATACTGTACTATACATACTGTACTATACATACTGTACTATACATAGTCTTTGCCAATATAAATATGATTCATATGTATAGAACACCCACACTTCAGTTATCCCTGACGAATCCCGTTATTGAAGTATGCAAAATTTTCATTTATTTAGTTTTCAACAATTTCATCAGTCCAATCGCCCGCAGCCACTCGCTAGGTTTTCAAGAACAAAAACATTGAGTAGAAGAAGCAACTTGGGCGAATTTTATTCTGTTGTGGGGTGAAATTATGCAGAATTTAATTAGTATTTCCCAGTAGGGCGCAGTTACTGAACCGACCGTTGTGCGGGAGTCATAATTAATGAAGTTGGATAAAGCTCTGGTTAAAAAAAGCACTGAAAGGAGAATAAATTCTTGTGTATTGTTTTAAAATTATATCGATGCAAACAATGTGAACGAACCTCGTGATTTCTGAGAATTTTATTGTGTCATTTCGTGTATCTAATAAAGCAACGCCATTTTATAAGGCGATAAAGTTACGTAGAGGAGCCGGCGCAGGAAATAGAACAACTAAAACTTTTTAATTATACTAAAAGGCACGTCTTAATTTCAAAATTGTTGATGGCAAGAAAACATAAAAACTACGGTGTGAAGTAAATTAAAAAAGTTTCACATTCAGACAAAGGTTTCACGAGGGAGACAAATAAACTAGAATCAAGAAGATATCAATATCATATGTTCATCATTCAAATCGATGCCATTCTAATATGAAATCGAATAAAATAGAATATTGTATCCGACGGAGTAATGCTAACATGAAGTAGTTCAAAATACACAAAAATGAAAGAGCGACTACAGATAGGGAAATGTATCCGAATCAATGGCTGAGTGGTAAAGTGGTAAGTGAACCTGACTGATGCACCAGTGTCGTGGGTTCGACTCCCACCTAGAATAAATATTTGTGATGAGCACAAGTATATGTGCTGTCTGGGTGTAAAAATTTAAAAACGATTTAAGAATATGTATTTATATGTATTAGTGATGTAATGAATCTCTCGTTTTGAACACTCGCGTTATACATTTTAAACAAAATTTTATTGTTAAGCTTCAAGTAAAGTAAATAAATATACATATTAAATCAAATAATAAATTAAAGACCGACAAGGTGATTACGAGAATAAGTTATCTTTTCTTGTAATGAATGAAGGAAATGAATAGATTTTTTGATTTTATTAACTTACTATTATTTTCAAATTTGATTGTTTTTTTATATTTATATATTACGTAGTTTATCAGCTTGCTGGTTATCACACCGCCAGCTCTCTTGATGCTTACTTTGGAATCAGAGTCGTGTGTGGAGGTACAAGTATAATGGAACTGAATGAAATTAAAATTAATTGATAATAATAATAAATTAATTAATGTTTTAACATCCTTTAGTTATTACTGAATATACGTAATATGATTTTTAGAGTCATGGAGAATTAAGAAAATTTGGTGCCTGGTTTGACTGGTAGAAAACAAAGTCCACCCTTTGCTAACAAAAAAAAGGAAAAATAAATAAAATTAAAAGAAAAATGTCCATTGGTAATTTGATTTCACTGAGGTTACATAGCGGTGGTCTTACTCAATTTAAAAATGATGCCGAAATTTTGATTCCTTTAAAAATTCGGCGGCTTTATGTGAAAAATGTGTGGTGGGTATCTCAAAGTAGTTCTATAATACGTCAAAGAAATCTCTGAAGGTTTTACAGACATGTCTTACAACGAAAGAATGAACGATATTGGATGCAATATAAATGTTTTCGGCTGCATGTCAGTGACCTCATATATATCTCCTCTGATATTACTGCAGATTTCGCGCAGACCTTAATCGAAATTATGGCTATTTTTTTCCAAGCATCGAGAATGACTAGATTACTTGTATTCTGATAATCTCATTACATATAACGTTATCGATCCTGAATACGTCTATTTCATTTTTATTTTATACGAACTCATAAATGTAATAAATAATAAATTCAAATAACGCTGGCAGATTGGGCAGATTGCGGTATGGTGTGTACGCCCACCGTGGAGATGATGGGCATAATCCCTCTGGGAAGACCTATGTATGCAGGCTGATGATGAAAGAATAATGTATTATAAATCAGAATATTTTTTCTACTAATTTCCATGCTGATGTTAAGCGCCTAGCGATTATCAGAGCTGACGAAAATTCATCAGTAATCGTTTCCGATATTCGCGCCAAGGTCGCTGTTAGCGCGTCGGAGGTACTGAAACATGTCATTATGCGGAAAGCCTTGAGTAGAAAGCTTTTAGACTGCTTCCCTCTCGTGGCAGTTTAAGATCTTGCTGACATCGATTCCGGGTCAACGACGCTTGTATCGATACTTGGATCATGTATTATGTAAAACTGTAATATTTTTTAAGTGTACGAAATATTGGATGCGCGAAATTGGGTTGCTCCACAAAAATTTAAATATATATAAAATATTTAAACTTTCTTGGTTTATCATTTATCCCTTACTCCTTCGTTATAAATTTTATTAAACAGCATGTATATGTAAAGGTTTTGTGTAAATAACACATTCAATTATTAAGATATTATGTATTCTAAAGATAAAAAGGAAGGAAGGAAGCTGGTAAGATAATGAGAAAATTCTGGAGTTATGCCATAGTTAACGGGCGAGCTACTTTATTTAGAACTTCTGTTACGTCTTTGTGACACGCATCATTATAATCAATAATGGAAAGAATCAATAATTTTTGGTAGAAAGTTACTGGTCACGGACGACCACGAAGGTAATTTGTAAACCATATCAAGGTTGAAATTCTTAAGAGGCAAAGACTGGATATAAATGTTTCCTGGTCAACTGTGTTACCAGAATTTATTTTTCCCATATATTTTTCAAAAATTAAAAAAAAAACATATTTCATTTAGGTACCTATTTTATAAATTTATTTGTCAATTTATGCTAGGTTTATTTAGCCTTTCAATGACAATACTGTGTAATTTCTGTATGGTGGCATGAAATCTGAACCCTGTAGCCCAAACATCAAAGAAGTTAAATGGGGTACGAAGTTGCGTTGAAGTTGGTTGAACTTCGCGACGTGGGTACGCCTGGGGTCAGAATAAATAAAATTAACTCAATAATTCATTTGTTTTCAAAAGTTCTAGGTCCATCAATTATAAATATAACTAATTGTATAATATCTGATTTATGAACCAAAAATGGTAAATTTCATCAAAAATTCAATATTCAATGTTTGAGAGCAGTATTGAAACACTTAATTTTGAGGCATTCTTAAGTACTCAACTTAGTTGTTCATTATTAAACGCCAACTTACTTTTAAATATTCTTAACTACATTACATACGTTGTTCTTAAGTATTAAAATACTACACAATTCGAATTCCATCAATGTGCTCATTTCACATTTCCAATCGAAAATCGATGTGTAAAATGAACGTGATGAATTTTTAACACATTTTAACATGTTTCAATATTATAAACAGCAAGTGTAATGTTCTGTTGAGTTAGCTTGTCAATAGGGTTTGGAATCACTAGGGCAACAATCTTCAATAACATGATGGGGAATATAGAATGGACCCTTTCTCTCTAGCAGCGCTCGAAGTTAAATGGGAACAGACTTCGACCGAAATTGTCCGAAGTTGGTTGAACTTCGTGACGCGGGTTCGCCTCGACTTCGGGATACATATAATTAGATCCGTGATTTATATGTCTAAGTTTTTTCTAAATGTATAGAACAGGTAGAGATATTTGGAAAATTTATGACATTCCGGTAGCACGAGTGTAGATTATTTGTAACTTTTTCTTGACAATTTATTTGTCACAACTAATACCTAGGTTGAAAAAAAAGTAAACCATCTGATTTATACTTATCCTAGGGTTAAAACAAAACAACGTATTAAAGTGTCATTGCACATTGCAACTTGATTGTATCAATCAAAATAGAACCAGCAACAAAACTGTCAAAGAATATGTCTAAAAGTAAAAACATAGTACCTATTATAATAACATTCAACAACTTTCTCATTCTGAGAGGAGACCCATGTTCCAGCAGTGGAACGATAAAAGGGTTGGTATCGTATCGTATCAACAAATTTCACGCACAGGTAGACATATATAGTTGTATATATGATTAATACATATATACATTACAAAACGAGGTCTGGCAAACCGCATATTTTACTGATAACTTGATGAAGGCTAACGTCCCTAGGCATACCACGTATAACCTTATTAAAAAAATCCTATTTTATTTTTGAGTTACTAACGACACGAGCTATAATAAGAAAATATTGAAAACAAACAACTGTTCTTACCTCACCCACAAAATCCGGTTCTCGTTTACAAAAAACACCTTTTCTTATAAACATTACAACAGGGAAAATTGCTCTGCGTTAAAATTTATCGCGCGTTAACACGGCTTACTAAAGCGGCTACAGGTTCGTTAGAACAACTTGTATACGGTCTTGTTAATAGAAATACTCGTACATAGCACACTGTACAAAATTCAGAAGTCCTATTGAAGCTGTACACTCCATAGCCACTATATGTTAGGTTTTAGTATTAAAACTGTTAATTTCTATAAATCTTATGTATCTAAGTCGTGTCTTAGAACTAATAGGCAGTAACATTCTCATCTGAACAATTGAAAAGTTTTTACCGAACCATACTTTGATCTTGATTTTCTACTTCTCTGTTTTTTTATTTATGTAGCACGCCAAAAAAAGTGTATATGTTTTAATTAATAAATTTCAATTATTTATTATATAACTGACTGAATACGTTCTGAACCCGAAAGTCAGCATTCATTAAAAGTTTTAATCTGTAGATTATTCCAGATTTGTCGAGCGCAGACTCGCCCTCTCGTCGGCGAGTAACGAGAGCACTGACCAACGAACGATTAGTATCTACGTATTCGTATGTAAGCTACAAGTTTAATCACTTAGCAAAAATCCGGTTGCAGACATGGAAGACAATACCTGGAAGAATATAACTGAAACTTAGTCACGATTACATCGCCGTATTTTATCCTTGTCTAGCTTAAAACGATATTAAGCATCCTTTGATTTCTATTTTATGTTGACTAAGTTACACTGATTATTATAGATTCGATATACATTTTGTTTCGATGTAGTACATAATTCATGCGTATATTTTTCACAGTAGTTTTCGTTATTTTGAAACTGATCGCTACTTTTACATACAATAAATAGGTTTATACTTGTGAGATTAAGTGCTATTAAAATAAAAATGTTTGAAAGCATGTACATTTTGTACGTGGTGCTTACAAGTGGTTACAAATTATTTATTTCTTCAAAGATTTTTTTCGATCCTTTTGTCGTTTCAGTACTGGTACACGGGTCTCGTCTCAGAACGAGAGGGCTAAGGCCGTAGTCTACCACGCTGGTTAAGTGCGGGTTGTCAGACTTCACACGCATAAGAGAGCAATGTTTTTTGGGAAATCTTAGGTGTGCAAGTTTCTTCACGATGAGGTCCTGTACAGGTATAGCAAGTGATATTTAATCTTAAAACGGAAATTTTGTAAAGAGGTGCGCGCTAGGATACAAACTCCCACAGGGAGCTCGAATTTCAAACCACTAGGCTATCACTAGTTAGTTTATTTTAATAACGATTATTAATTTATTTTTTTACCGCTTTCAGTGGATATACGATCAAGGCAAACCGATTATTATTTTTAATTAACTCCTCAAGTGTTAATTGCTGGATTGGAAAGTTCTTATGAAGTTCGGAGAAAAAAGATTTAGATGAGACGGGAAAAGTGATGTCTTCAACTTTGATAATATTTGCTGAAGGATGTTTTTCTTTTCCTCCTTCCTCCTCCTTTTCCCTTTTGAATGCCTCGTTGGTCGTGTTGGTTGCAAGTGCGACTGCCGATCGAGAGGTCCCGGGTTCGATTCCCGGGTCGAACGCTA
>DWEI01002110.1:0-15022 GCA_018245875.1 Mysoria ambigua | reverse complement strand
ATGTTAATAAAGAGAAACGAATGCATAAATCTTCCTCTATGAATAGAGCGATTTCCTTATACAATACAGGTGTACAATACAGGTGTGTAATTCAAGAGATGTTAATCAGATATATATGTAAAGGCCTAAATATAATATAATTATTCATTAATCAAGCACTGGATCGTTAAGGTACAAAGAACATCTGAAGTAGGGGAGGAATGGCCAACCCCTTAAATAATGCTGTTTTCTTTTTCTCAAAAGCTTATAACTTAGCGCATCGTTTTAGAAACAATCGTGGGAGAGTCAGTTTTAGCATTTTTAATTCGTGACTAGAACAAGCTACTAAAATAATAGTAATAGTAATATTACAGACTACAGACAGACAAATGCCATATACATATGTATCCTTGCAGGTTTGACATGTTTCTACTGCGCTGAACGCCCTCTTCATTCATACGAGTATAAGTCGGTCTCGCAGACTATGTCACGCCCTTACGCCAGTGTCTGACGTATTTGGTCAACATATGTCAAGCTTATATAACTAACATTACATAGATCTTAGATATAGGTAGATATAATCCTCTATAATAACAGAATAAGATAACGAATTAAATAGAGAGGAATAAAGGGTTTTTATTTGCGGCAGGTATATTTATATTTCTATAAAATATTATGATTATGCAAATAATGAGCCTCCACGGTCAACACTTCTAAGTTCCATTTGATTTTTTAAAATATTCACATAATAATCTTCTTAGTAACAGTGCACGTCAAATGACGTTTAAGGCATTATTGCGCGCTCTCTAATTAATATTCCAACGCTTTTTATTACCGATGCAACTTTGTTCGTTGGCCCTTTTGAATGGTATGTACAGTAAGAACTTGGCTACTAACACAGCCGGTGGTCAATATTCATCGTAATTTTCACAAAACTTATTGATATTTCTTTGTATACTTTTTTAAATATAGCTAAAGTAGAATATATCCATAGAACAATAATTGTAGCCGAAATGGGTACATCAAATTGGGAATTTTTCATTGTCCCTTATGAAAATTCAAAATTTTTAAAAATTGGTAAATTTTTGCATTCATTCCTAATTTCGCAAATCGAGTTTTCACTACATCCCCATGTTGAGCTTAGATTAGCAAGACGGAGCTCCTAGTAAGCTTCTATTTTTACAATTATATCTTAATATGTGTGTGTACGAGCAGTACCTCGTATGCAGGTATGTAAGCAAACTTTTCGAAAACTCTTGAACAGGTTGACTGATCAGAAGAACGCGGTTGGCGAATTGTGAATGGCTCTATTGTTTGGAGGCATTCGTATTGAACCAATTCAGCCTAGTAGATTTTGAAAAATCTTATAAAAAATTTAAAAAAATGTTATTGAAATAAGTTTAAACGGTTAAAACAATCCATTTAAAAATGCATCAGGTTTTCAACATAAAATACGAACGTCACTGATTTTATCGAACTTTTGAACAAGGTGACTTTTTAAGTACCTATAAATTTCATTATTTATCCAACTGATACATGAAGCCAGAAAGTAGGAAGTCTTCAAGAATGTTCTCCAGGCTCAACTCTGTTTTTTTTACTTTTACGCTATATGAAAAGGTACTAATAAAAAGGATGTGAGAACAAAAATAACAAAAACTTGCAAACAATACGTAATTCGTCTTTAGATAAAAAAAAACATCCATCTGTTCAATTACCTGGCATATTCATTTAATTACACGACACGCTAAGGTACAGGTATGTGGCAAGTCGGTCCCTACATGAATATTTATGTATATCTTAGAATATAGTAAACTTGTACACGCTGCTATTAAATGTCCCTAGGGACAAAATGATCTCGGTAACGCCACGGTCAAGACTACTCAGTCATAGCTTTCTGTTAAATTTATTCGCAATATAAAGGTAAAGAAAACCCAGCTGTCAGTAAATACTGTCTTCTCGTCCATTGCATAAGTTCAAAACATTACTACCTTGATATATATTACTTTCTTGTCCTCCATGACCTGGTGGCGTCAAAAGAAATGTTTAAAAGATAGTACTTGAGGGAAGTGGGTGAACCTATTGCCAGTTCGATTGTTTTGGTGAACCTTTTGCCAGTTGTATGCTTTGTAATATAACCTCGTGTCTGTAATCTTCGAGGAGGTTAGCAGAGGCCTGTAGTACGCTTTCACATTCCACCAGGTACATTTACCATCTACTGTGAATCGTGGAAAACTCCAACAGTAGGTACCTTACCGGGGACTTAAACTCAGGTTACCTCGATCATCATATGTTTTATAAATAATTATATTACTTTATAAGTACTTACCTAAATTATATTATAGGTATTAATAGGTATAAATTAAGCACTGTTTCATTTGTAAGATGGTTGATGTATACCTTTAATTTGTAACGATCAGGAAAAGGAAGATGCATAGTTTGTCAGGCCATAATTCAATTCTTCCTAATATGTAATGTATGACCGGATGATTTAATTCACTGATGTGTGACAGGTTATATGGGGTCTGCGGCAATACATTGGCAGATGGGTCACGGAAGAGTGACTTAAATACTGGATGATAAATCAAATGGTGACGTTTTACGAGCTAAGATGTTTTTAGCCTAGTGTTTTGGAATTAGTTAAATAATTGATTAATTTTAGCCTTTCTGGAATTCCTGGACTCCAATCCCTTTTACTTATCAAGTATGTGCATTTTCACACCTGAAGGGAACCTGCACACCCAGGAGCTCTCCATGTTTATCAGTGTGCTAGAATTCGGCCTTGACACTTCTCAGTCTGCCGGAACAACCTGACCGACTGTGGATAGGCAGCGGCATTGATGTTGTTGGCGAAGTTTTGTCATTTGTAAACTTTTTTCAGATCGTAATAGCTAGACAAATTGGTTATGATGAAACGTTACCCTAATCGCATTATCCGTGTCGAGTATACATAATAATTTACTTTACTTATTTTTATATTTACTGTCTGTATTCATATTACGTTTAAAATATATGAACGAAATTCCTTCAAGTTGTTCATGAGTTTTAAGTGATTAGATAGGTACTTAATGTTCAAATACGTATAAAAACTTTGGTAGTAGTTATTTCATTATCTTACATTACTTACGTCATACTCATTATGTGGGAATGTTCATTTACATTTTTATAATAATGTTAGATATATGTACATGAAAAATAAACTTCCTAACTCACCGAGTATTTGTAGGAAACTGTCCTCCAGCCTTATTGTGGAGGACAGGAGGTAATCCGTCCCCTCCACTTCGCTGGGAGACATCAGCTCACTCCTCATTTTCACAATTATATTATAACACCTCAAAATCCAATGAAACGTCGCCAGCGCCGACCGACTGACGCGACCATGTCTCGCCACAGAATACTTTTGACACTAGAATATATTATCACTGTCGAAACCTCGTTGTTTTCCATAAGTTATTTTCGGGTGAACGTTAACGTTATGCAAGTCTCCAGTTAAATATAATCATAATATTGCCACTTATATTTCAGTAAGAAAATGCACGGTCGCGGTCGGTAGAGTAGCGCGCTCGTGAGCCTCGTAATTACGCGTCCAGTGTGTGATTCGACGTAAACAAGTCGCCGGGGCCGGATAGCAGCTCACGTGTGGCGCGATACCGTCGCCGACGGCGCGCGAGGTGTCTCCGGGCGCGCGGCCGCTGCACTGCCGCGCCACACGCCGACAGCTGATTCGGCCACTATAAATAATCTGGAATTATTTATATGCAATTTAACTAACGTTTCACCGGCAAATTCGATTTCGGCCCGCCCTAATATACCACCAGCTTCTACTCGTATATCTTTCTATTTATTAAACACGTATTTAGGTATAGAAAAGTGAAGCGTATTTTTTTAAATCTAGAAAAATCTTTGCTTTATTCGATGTTGACATTTCAATGTAACTGGTTCTCCAAAACGTTAAGTAAAGAAGCGAATTTACGGACAACTTCAGCGAATTTTGTACTTTTAGAGCCGGTTGACAGCCTCGTTTTTGAGCAAGTGGATTTGAAAGTAGTTTTTGAATTCATCACCTTTAAATCTGCCAATGTCATAAAAAATATCACCAAATTTTGTAAAATATTCCGATGCACCCGTGCTAAAAAAATACAAATAAATAAAGATATCATAGCGCTTCATAAACACGTATCTTTCACCATAGAATAAAAGTTAGGTAAATTTTATCTAATTCGAGGGTGGAATAAATTTTTGTTTCTCGGCCCCACGCCAGATGTCAGGGTTTCCAAAGATGCCACTAAGCCTAATGCTAGCAAACCGCCGTTTAGCTGTTTAGCTGTGCTAAATACAGCTAAATTGCTTGGCAGACTATGGGTTGCAACTTAGGCCTTGCCAGAAGCTGTGTTTAAGACAAGCGAGGTTATGAAGAAAAATGTTTCAGGGAAGGCGTGGACTAAGACAGGCTGATGATAGACCGATGTTTAGCGGATTAAAATATGAATATTACAGGTTTGTAACTAATATTGGCTTTCATTGGTACAATATGGCGTAGTGAGCCAACCATATTATTATCTATAAATACAGGTCATCTACTATTTATAATTGTTATTATATCATCACGCCAAAGCCTGGCGTACAAGGTAGGCAGAGAACATTCGAGCGTAAAATGTTGATCTTTTCAGAGCTGACGTGCTTTGTCACTGGTCTTAACACGATCAAATTGGATGTGGATAACTTTTTACATCTATTGATATATCAGATATTTCTTTCAAACAATTTTCCACTTGATATTTTTATACGAAAGCTTTGATTTAATTTTATAAAATGTATTTCGTACTTACATATGGACAGAGCCTTACATATTTTAGCGCCATATTTCATATATGATTTTTATCGAAGAGATAGCACATTGCACGAGATAAGGGCGATTAGGAAAGGACCCGGATATGGTTGATCCAGCCAGCACGCCGATAGGCACTTTTACGTCTGATTTTATAGCTTCGTGTTGTCCTTGCAGGTGTCGGTATTTCATTGCGCAGCCAGTAAATTACCAGCACTTCAACAAACTGCTATCGCCGATGGATGCAAGTGCTGCGGGATGCCGAGATGAACCTACATATATTGATCAAACAGCTCCAATACTCTGATAGCGGCATGTGCGTATAAAGAGTGGTCACTGCGAGGATAAATATTTTTGTCAGTCAGCACGTGCGCGATAGGATCTGGCATAATGACATAGTAATAATTGCAATACACGGAGCTACTAAATAAGTCGGTTCTAAAACTTGACATTAAAATGAGAACTAGTAACAACCGGATTTTATCGAAGCACTAACTGGAGCCGCGTGACGTGTGGCTCCATGTTTGATCGCTATACAAAATTAACACGTCCCTGTTCAGCATTGTTCATGGCGATTAACGCATAATTAAATTTAAAATATTAACAAATTGTTTTCGTCCATATATAAAATATACTTTGGCTAAGTATTATCGTTAGTATCGACACCTTTCCAGTTTTAATCTTGTTTTAAGGTTCCTCTGGTTTGCAGATTCTTGATACTGCTAAGTGAAATGGAATACGTGCTTAAATGAGGGCTACGCCTTGACCTAGCACACATTTACGACTTTAAAAAGTTGGGTGCTTTTTTCTCAAATATCAATTGCTACAGCGGTAATTGACGTGGAGGTGACTACACTAGCTAGTTTCCCATAACAATCTGTAACCTCATAATACCTTTAGAGAATCTGCCAGTCATCTCCTAAAGATAACAGCTGTTCTAATAATCTGTATAAAACATCTGCAAAGTATCTGCATAAAATAAAGTAGTAACATTAGTAGATTAAAAAAGTACATATTTTTAGTAGCATGTAATCTATAAAGGATCGATTTAGGCGGGAATTTTTTATTGAAACCTAATACCTATCATAAATCTGTCAATTTTTTTAGGTATCATTCGTTTCTATTGCCCATATTTGAAATATTAATCCTGACATATAATTAAATAAATGAAAATAACTAAACTAAAACAAAAAAACGAAAATAATTAAACTTAAAATAAAAATCCACATTGCTTATTTCGTTTTTATTATATACGTTCTAAATACAGTGTAAATCTATAAAAAGTTATACAAAAATAATACGGCACTATAAGAATGTATGGCGAACGGAAAAGAGACTGGATACAGAACTAATTAATAAGATATTAACTTAAATAATGGCAATTTTTTGTACAAGCAACACATTTGGCACTCGCGAGAATTTTTGATTTCTTCCTTTCTTCAACTTAAACTAGAATCATTGATAAAAAATACTTAATTTTGATTGAGATTCTTTAATAACTAAAAAATAAAACAATAATCTATTCTTGTTGCCGCCATACCATCGGGTGCGTACATAAGTCAATATGACTTTAGTCGATATAACATCACCTGGTCACATTTGGAAATACTAATATTAAAACAGGTCGATCAAGTAAATTATAATAAAACGAATTAATAATTTGTTCAGTGGCGTCTGTGAACGTCGGGGTTATGGGTAAAGTAATGGACAGACAGACGCGCTGGAGCCGCGCGCGCCGCTGCGGCCGGCGCGAGCTACGCCAGGCGGCGCGGGCGCCAGCGGACAGACATGCAGACAACTAATTGCATCATATACATATTCTGTGCATAGGCATTAAATAAGTGCTTAGCAAAATCCCTGATGTTAGGTATAATTGTCGATATTTTTAATAATAAATGATAATAACAGTCAAATGTAGGTGAGTGGCATACCGAGCGCGTGAGTGGTGGTCCGCGGCGCGCGCCCGGCGCTCGACAGCCATAAGCGCGTCGACACTCAAACGTATATATTGTTGGCAGAGTTGTACATAGCCTTGTAACATAAAAGATATTAGTTTTCATTATCGAATCGGGGTCTTACTATTCCCAGACGTGTCCCGACATCGCTAAGTGGAAATATGAATATAAATTGATAAAAGAGCAACGCGTGTGCACATAATTACTGGACGGCACATGTCGTGCAGCTCGAGAGCCGGACGCTGCGCGCCGCAGCGCGGGCGCAGCGCGGGCGCAGCGCGGGCGCAGCGCGGGCGCAGCGCGGGCCCGCCGTGCCGAGAGCGTAGCGCGCGCGCCGCGCCGGCGGGGCCGCGGGACACGCTGCCATTGGGCGATACAGCAGCGAGACCGCGGGCCAGCGTTGCGATACAGTTAATAATACAAGTCATCGATTACGAGTTACAATCCAATAAAGAAAATATTTTAATTTTAATAAACGAGTATCCGATTTGTAAAGCTTTATAATAATAATAATTTCATAATGGTGTGATCGACAAATATGGCGGTTCTTAAATATCAGAGGCCAGCGGTTACAGCGGCAGGCGGCCCGCGCTGCAGCGAGCCGCTTGGCTTTTCACATTTTCAGAAATCCTAACATATCCTTAAAATGTATAACAGACTTGTATGAAAAATAAGCTCTGAATATATTTTCAATTGAGATTTGGTATTTAAAACATTACAAAAGTTATAAGGAATATTTAGAATTTCAGTTAACGTTTTCTTTAGACGTTATCACGCAATTTTATAAAATGTAAACAGCAAGTAAACAAGCCCGCAGCCGCTCGCAAGCACATCGTACACTCTACTTACTATATAAAGATTTTACTTAATGTTACTTTAACATCGAGCTTATCCGATAAAAACTAATACAACATGGATGGCTGCAGTTACTTCATCACAAAGCACAATAAAGCAAATTTACTTTAAAGATAAAATGTATATAAAAAATATTTCGAGTCGCTGATATGTGTTAAATTCTGCAGAATTCCACATATACAGGTACAGAAAAAAATATTCGATTTCAGCTTGTAAAGACAGCTTCATGGAGTTGTCAACTTTCTAAACATTAAACAACTAATTCATCGTCTAAGAAATGTTCATATTGGAAGATCTAGTCTAACAACTGATTTTTCGAAAGTCAAACAAGTGTATAATGCAGTTTTTGTCAGTGAGAGAATGTCGAGCTAGCACGCCGCACGCGCCGCGCGCCGCTCGCGCCGCACGCCGCACGCCGCACGCCGCTCGCCGCACGCCGCGCGCGCTACACGGCCTGCGCGTCCACGCCCTCGCCGTAGTCCAGGTCGTCGTACGCGAGGTCGTCCTCGGCCGCGCCGTCCGCCGCGCCCTTGCTGCTGGGGCACGCCAGGCACCTGCAAGTGCAAGCGAGGCCTCGTTGGTCTACTGCGAGCCGGGCGAGTAGGGCGCGAGCTATCCGCGGACTTATATACTATCACATCGGTCCCCTACGGCTAGAGCAGCTACCGGCGAGCGTCTGATATCGTTAAATATATCTTGCGTATATAAAAATATGCGCATAATTATGATATTTTATATATGATGATTAATAAAAGGAATTTGAGAATATTCAACTCTACGTATGGAAAATGATAAAATCTTGAAACGAGTTGAGGTGTAGCGTGGACGGTCCACGTCCACACATGCACGTGTTCAGCGCGGGGACTATGGGCAACCACCCTTCAGCGGTCGGATATACGTCGATGGGTCAATAAGTGAATGATATTTGTATATATACCCACATGTTGCGATCCATTTACGTGTCATAACTGATTTCATGGGCAGACGTCTTTGCACACGATTATTTAATTATAACAAATGCAATATTTTTATAACACACACAATGCCTTTTACTTTGTACTAGGCAGAGCTTTAAGTTTTGTACAGCTTAAAATCCAACGTATATATATTTTTAAATACTAATGTATACATACAGACAGAACAAATATTAACGCTCACGAACGAAATGTTTGTTCTGGGCGGTGAGTACACGCGCGGTCCCTCGCCCCCCCCCCCACACCCCCACCGCCGGACTAAGAGCGAGCTCACTAACACGACAGCTAATATTCATTCACAAACAGTTCAATTGTGCATTCTCTATCGGTATTACAACAGGAAGAAATCAACTTGACACTTGCAGAAATGAAATTTGAGATTCCCCTCTCCGCAACCAACACTTACAGCACGGACAGAAGATTAACTGGCGTTCAATGGGCGATGTTTAGATATGTAAATCGAAAAATGTGATAAAAATAAACTGAATGCGTTAGCGCACTAACGCGCCGCACCCACAGCACCACTACATACGTCACGCACGCACGCACGCACGCACGCACGCACGCACGCAAGCACGCACGCACACAACGCACGCACGCACGCACGCACGCGCGCACGCGCGCACGCGCGCACGCTCCTACGAGCCGCAGACGTACTGCATGGCTGTGTACGTTGCGCGATCGTAAATATATCTGCTCCGTGTCGAATGGAACATTCTCGCTGGACCGGACGGTATTGCGTCTCGTTCAACCAATACAATATGTTAATAAACCATCTGGCGGTGAATATTATTCATCTTATTTACGAAGGTCGATATAATGTTATTTGCAAATTTCCATCAACGTTAAATTATAGCTCCAGGGAACTCTCCGTTGAGAAACCACGTGTTTTAGTCCATTGTACGTACTCACTACATCATTGAACCTATAACTTTTAGTTCACAAAGCGGTTCCACTGCATTCCTCACTGCCCACGGGCGTGATTATTACTGCGCATAATGAGCAACATAGAGGGGCCGAGCGCTCGTGCAGTGGCCGCGGCGCACCTGCTGTCGTTGATCCCGTAGTGCAGGCACTTGTCGCCGACGCACTCGCAGCACCCGTCGTGGAACCATCTAGAACAGTAGCGAGAACACGGTACAGTACGCACGGCCGAGTTTAATGTGCCGATAGTGATGTGTCATTACGTCGATGATATTAGTCTGCACACATTCGCACACCTGCACCGTCTTCAGAGCATATGTGTAAGAGCTATATGCAACTCGCACAAGTTACGCTTTTACCAACCAACGCCAGCGTACCGACGCTTATTAGTAGCGACCACATATTAGATGCAACCAATAATATAATATATTAACTAGACAAGCGTGCTGGTGTACAGCTCGCCCGCTGCGAGACTGTGGTCAGACACGGGGTCACTCGAGTGTACAGCGAGAGCTATGGCTGTGGCGCCGCGGTGCGGTGTGGTGCGGTGCGGTGCGGTGGCAGGCGGACCTGAAGCTGTTGGCGCCCATGGAGCTGCAGGAGGCGCGGCACTTGTCGCACGACATGCACTGCGACATGTACGCCACGGTGCAGTTGAAGGTCACCACGTCGCGGCTCACGGGCTCCGGCTCCTGCTCCACGCTCTCTGCGCCCGGGACAGCCGATGTTACACACACACACAGACACACACGCGTAACACTCGTGTGACGCATCAACGTCGTCATCCAGTAAGAAAGTCACACTTGAGCGTATGGGACTAGGGGGAAATAATGATAATTTCAGACCTACGTCTCAGGTGCTTATAGTTGACATAAAGTACACATTAGATATGAACTGATATCTAAGCATTGTTATTATAATTTAACCTATATAAACAAGGGAGGTTTCTGCATTCCTCTGCCTACCTACCTATCTTCGAGGATTACAGGCGTGAAGTTGCGTCAATTCTCAATGACCAATGCTCTGCCCTTCACCGCGTCTGTTCGCAAACGATGCACGCGGTTGCACACTGGCCAAGTACATTTCTAACGACTCTTAAAACTCCGCTCAACGAAGAATCTATTATTTACCTGATGCATATCTGCGAGTTCAATCAACAAAATATTTCAACACAATTCAAATTGTAAGTAACGGACCGCCTATGTAATACTCGCATTTATGATCGTATTGTTGTAACGGTCGTCGCTGCGGCCGGCAGGACAGCGGCAGTCGGAATTATGTTACACTGTAACCGGGGGATGAAAAGGATAAATATTTTCACTTATCGTCAGCGAAACAACAGATCCACTCAACAGCAGCATGCGCAGGTAGCCACATGGCTGCGCGCTGACTCACAACCGGCGCAGGGCCGGCCAGACGGGACGCTGGTGTTTTTTGCCTTTTTAAGATTAGACACTCGTTATTTTTTGTACCATCTCATAACATCGCAATAATTTCATCTCGTAACATCTCACATTCATTTCAGTTTACATGCAGAATCCATTGTCAGAGATAGGATGTCATCATTAAATTACCCATTTATATAAATAAAAAATACCCATTCAAAAATGTATCACGTAACTTCAAATAAACGTAAAAATGTATCACTTGGTTTAGTATTCCATTGTGTATAAAAAATGTATCTGCTCACAGAACCTTAATGAAATTGAAAGAAAGGGACATTTTGTTTTTTTTTGCACTGCATCAGTTACAGCCTAGCACATTAAAGAGTTTGCTAATTAAATTGTTAACAAAAAAAATAATTAAAAAAACTATGCAAATCTAAACCTGTATGAACTACCTTAGGTCACACTTTCCATCAACTGAAACAGTACTCAAACATAGCTTAACTCATCGCAGCAACCTACGAGCAGAGAGTAAGGATTAATTATTCATAAGTAAACTCATGTACTTTGACACCACACATTTCTCTGTAGATCTCTTCGCACGGGACATTGTGAGATGACATAATAATAAACAAGTTGAAATCAATATTGAACATAAATCTGAGCACAAGAAAACTAATGGCCAGAAGTATCATGTATCTAATTAATATTAATGTATTTAAATATTGGCTATTCTATCCTTAACAGGTGTTTCAACAAGTTTAACATAATGGTGCCATTATTGTTCTGTTACTGATTATATATAGTCGAGGAAGAGTTACAGTGAGACATAAGAGCTAAGGAAACATTGACTGACCAAGGCTAGGCTGTTCCCACTAGTCCACCTAGTTTGCATGTTTATTGTCTATACCTATAAAAAACCACCGTGGACCAACCCCATCAAAAAACCAAATAAAAAACCCAAAGTAGTCAGAGTCTATTTTAAAGAAACCATTCAGCTGATAAACTGCATACACAATACATACAATAAAAATATACTTGTACACATATTTATGGCCCCTAGATACAAAACCAATACTTGGCTTGTAACACAAATATTTGTACTGGGTGGGATTCAAATCTGTAACCACACAAATCAATTAGGTTTACTAACCACTAGACCAATGAGCCAGTTCAGCCATAACACAAAAATTTACAGAAAACTGGTACAAAAGTGTGTTAACTAGTGCATTGAGCAATAATATGCAACAATACTGACATTTCAATAAAATCAAAAATGTAACTCCACACCTGCAATCCTTGAATAGGTAAGTAGAGCAATGCAGAACACTCCCACATTTCACCAGATAGGTTTGCGTCCCACTATGTAATAGGCAGTGAGCCTATTGCCATGCATCTGGCACATATCCAGACTCCGAACCACTACCAGATAATTTAAATTAGAAAACAGAATAAAATCAATGGTAACTTATTTAGCACAATGCTGTCCTGATGCTGCCAGTTAGGACTCTTAGCCTGTCCTCAATCATCAATGAATATTGTATGTGGAGTGTTACAGTCATGCACATACATCACATCATAAACAAAAACATGATTAGCATAAACAATGCAACTTACGCAAGTGATACACCAACTGTTTCTCCACTGTGGCTCTGAATGCGGAGAGATCAATGTCGACAGGATATGTGAAGGACACCCAGCGTTTCTGTACATCGGGATCAATGGTCAATGCGGTGAACAGTCCGGGGATGTTGTCTTCCAATTCCTCCACATGTGATGACTTCGACAACACTGTTTGAGTGTCATTTCTTTTCGGACACATGTCTGTGATGAAATATGAAAAATTAAGTGATAACAATAATATCAACATTTCTGTTACCCTATGTGCAGTTGAGTTCTTTCTATAAAATATATATACAAACCTTCTATAAAAATAAATACACAAATAAATACAAAAATAAATGGATTTTTTGTAAGTGTAATATTAGATAACTAGTTAGTATATATTTTTTTCAGATTCTGCCAATTATTAAACAAGTCATTGTGACACTACATAAATATACATAGGAACATAAAAGTCCCCCTGGCAATGGAAATTATAGGAGAAACTTTAGTTCACTGGTGACAAATGAAATAGATTGTAACTAACTTGCTTTTGTGTGAAACTGGGTTTGGGTCAGTTATATCTTAGCCTTTAATTCCAACTGTCAATGAAAAAGGTTTGTAGAATAGATATTCACTGCAAGCTATGTAAAAGTGTACTTAAAGATCATGTCATGAAAGTGAAACATTTTGCTCAACATATAGTGATAGAAGTTGCTAATATTTTTACCACAATATATTTAAAGGTACCAGAATATATAAAAGGGAAAGATACAGATTGACTTCAAATAAAATAAGAATTAATTTATACTTAAGAAACAATGAAATTGAACAATGAATTGAAATTGATTAAATAATACTTACATAAGTCTGTCTAGGAAATCTATGATATTTTGACATTAAACACTTGAAGTTTTATGATGTCAATATATCAGTTATCGCTCAAATACTGTTAGAGTTCTTTATTGTAATGAATACATAAAAAACTATATAAGTGAAATTGAAGTAGAGGGGTCTACAGGCTGCTCAAGTTTTAATTAAAAAATACTGGATACGATCTTACCTACGCAGCTGCAACACTCGGTGTACAGGTAGTTGAGACAGTGGAAGCAATCCTTACAGCAGGAACAGTCTTTTAGATCGCATTTACATGACTGAGTCAACATGCATTTGGATACCACACTCGCACATATCGCCTCGTTACACGCGTACACAATTGGCGCAACACTGATCAAAACAACTGCAAAGTAAAATTTACTGCCCATGGCTAATTTTCTACGTAACTTATGGAGAAAATAAACACGCTCAATAGTCCAAATTTTTAGAAGCACAGTTCGCAGCTACTTTTAAGTTAAATGTATTATGTATTTGTTAACCGTTACATTTTTTGTTTACATAAATCAAACTTATTAAATTTTATCAAGTTTTCATTATAAAACACTGCAATGACGATATACGTACGCTTCTTATTATAACATGAGAGTAAATGACGGCTGCGCCTTTGCTACTGAATCTGTGTAGCCAGATCTGGAAAGCCGGGATCTGTACCGAGGATTATAAAAATCTGTATTTATCAGTAAATACATAAAAATCCATGTTAATATGTATTTCGGATGGTTTATTTGTACGAAGTCATAGTTTGTTATTATAAAAAAATCTTTAAATTTTACTAATTACTAAACAATTTTGCTTTAAAATAAAATATGAACAAAATTATTATTATTTCTGAAATTGCTGTAAATAACCAAAACATGACATTATACAAGTATGGACATGTAAAAGATTTATTATATATAAACTAACAAATCTGTATATCTGGCAACACAGGGCTGACTGTCTTACGCTTGACACTACTGACGGTGTTGCTGACAGCACACTTCACACAGTGCCTATAATGAAAGCTCTGTGGGACAGAGTTTATGGGATGAAGAGGGTATTGTTATAAATCGTCGGTAATGGAATGTATGACTCTTCCCTGAGACGTTACCTCTCTTTTTGTTTCTTTCATTATATGCGGGGAATGTTGAGTACCAGTAAATGAGCAACAGCGTCAGTATAATCGTAGCTAAATATTAACCTCAATAGCTAAACGCATAGCAAGTTTCATTATAATTTTTGTATTTGTTTGTGTATCAAATTATAAATGTATTACATTGTCGTATTAGCGAAATATTGCAAAGAAGATTAAAAAGGAATATAAGAAAGTGTGTGTAATGTAAAATCCCAAAGTAATAAAATTATACGACTAGATAAAAGTACCTATTTATTGTTTAAAACTAGTTCAGTGGAAGTTGATAAATATTTCGAAATTGTCTAGTAATAGCAACTTTCTCTTGAATAACTTAATTTGTTTGGCGCGTCGCTGTCTTGTACGAGTATAGACATAACATAGATAGAGTGACCGATGGCAGATTCATGTTTTTGAAAAGTTATATCAAAAAAATGCACTGCCTCGTTGGTCGTGTTGGTTGCAGATGCGACTGCCGATCGAGAGGTCCCGGGTTCGATTCCCGGGTCGAACAC
>DWEI01002109.1:0-15029 GCA_018245875.1 Mysoria ambigua | reverse complement strand
GTGGATAGGAGATAATCACACACTTGTATTATATGCAGATGACACGTCATTGTTATAAATTTATAAAACGATTATATAATTTTAACGACATAACCGTGGTACTCTCTGAAATCACCCATTTGCTTAAAAGAAATAACAATAATTTTAATGGAGCAATCTGTGCCCCTTTATGATAAACTTTAAATGGAAATTCAACACTTGGCAATTTGGAAGTTTAAAATTAAATTAAAACAAAAGTAAACCACAAAGATTACTACTAAATTGTACATTTCTTGGAAGATAATGTACTTATATGCGTAAAATATATATTAAAACATAGTGTACCTTGTTAAAGAGTGGTTTACAGATACTCAATACAATCAAGTAGTCGTTTGTCTTTAGTATTTTATTACAAATATTATGGTTTTAAAATATACCTACACATAGTAATGAAAAAAATTGATAAAGATACAATTGACTCTAAATTATACACTGGGTTTACTTCATAGGACCAAGATTAAGAAAAATGTATAATTAACATCTATTGAATGTCCGTAATGTGCTCGGAGACGGTGAAGACTGCCAACTTGCACTTGTTATTGTCTTAATCCTTCCATGCTAAAAGGAGCCTAGTGTTTCAACAAATATAAGGTCTACACAAAATAAAGTTATGTTACTTTGTGTTTTAGCAAATTTTTCTCAAAATTCATCATGTATCAAATAAAGTAAAATTCTGTGTGATATATGATCTTTATGATATTTTTCTGAGCAAACTTGTAGCTACATGCATATTTCGACTTTCAGACAGAAAAAGTCCTGGAATATCCGTAAAGGAAATAAGATGGTGCTTTTCAAGTAGTGTTGGAGTTTAATTACCAAGATTTCATTAGCTTAACTTTAGTTAAATTGGCCTCAGTAGAACGTGTGCCTAATGTCCGTCTTTATGTTTGAGCGGGACATTGAATTTCCGGTAGAAGATGGTGAAGGGTTACGCCATTGTTTTCTGGATGATGCCGAAACTTGGCGTTTAATCAGTTTTCTCTTTTTTTTCTCGTGACAGAATTTTACCTCGCTTTGACCTAATTTATTTTTAGTGCGTGAAATACACTCTTTAACTTCTGTTTCTTTTTGTTCAGCTTCTGTATAAAACACGGAAATAAAAACCGCAATGTTGGTAATGTTTAATGACAAAAAAATCCTACCAAAGCGTATATATATTATTTTCGATACGAAGTCAATAACACAACTTGTCAATTTACAATGTTAGATTGTGACCTTTTGTTGTTTACACTTGATGATATATTTCTTGATGAAGTCAGGAACTAGGGAGCTAAATAACACTAATCATTGAAATATAAGTAAGGAATGAAATTGGGCATTCGAACACCAGATCTTCAGACTAATTCGAAAATTGAATTCAAAACCACTATCGTGGATGTACTCTATACAATAAGTTGCTTAAATCTTAACACATTCGGTAGAAGAAAAAAACATTTTGCACTTCCAACAAAGAAGTTGAAACAAAAGTCAGTAACAAAAGAATCTTATTAAACGTCTTACATAACCCGCTTCTATTACATTGCGTTAAGCTTTATTATCGTGTGAGTGACAATTTAATGAAACGTTCGCCCATTGTGCAAGAACCGAGGTCATTAAAAGTTAACTTTTAAGTAATGAATATAAGCGTGATGATCTGTTTCGTAAGTTAATATTGAAGTGGGCTGTTTGCTCTCACTTCAACTGCCACTCATATGTGTACTATTCAATCAATTCCCCGTTCTGTAAATAATGAGATTTATCTTATATCAAACAACGATATTTTAAGCCCACGTTAAAGATTATTTCTCAACACGGAGCCTCGTATTGCGGTCATTAAGAATTAGGTACGTTGGCATCTCAAATCGCGTTTTGTAGGTAGTTAAGAAATTAGTTTGTCGAGGCAACTTTTGTTAGGGATTTGGGAATAAATTCGATCGACATTAAAATATGAGGGTTTACTAGTATAAGGCAACTTGCATACCTATTTATTAGTTTTATAAAATGAAACTGATATTGTACAACACTCCCACATTCCATCAGTTATCTTTTTCACCCAACTATTGAATAGCTAGTGACTCCATTACCATACTTCGTGCACATTTCCAGACTCCAAGCCGCCACTAGAAAATTCTGCGTAAAGTTTTACAAAGTATGCACGACAATGGATGTTTATTCATAATTTTTTATAATTATAATGGTTTTATTAGTAATTGTTCCTTCTCAGATATGATTTCTACATACGTGAGACATATCTGCATATATTATGTGTATGATGGGCAATAGTACATTTTTGTTCTATGTGTTGTCTAGTAAGTTATCTTATGTATTTAATCTTTTGAAATTGATATAATTGTATTTATACTTGTAAACTCTGTGGTAACTATCATCATCTTCTATCCCAGGGTACTGCTGGACATGTGTTTTTCAATGAGCGCTTTGCGCTCCTGTCTACTGCCTACCACATCCTGTTTCTGTCTGTAGTCTTTTGCAGATCGTCGTCGTCATTGAAAATATTGTTATATATTTATTATTTGTGCAGACAGTTTAAATAGCTGACTGTAAGTTGTTAGAACTCTATAAAAACTATGAAGATGATTTTTTTAAATGTAAAAAGTTAAGCTATTTTTATGATAGAGCTGTAATATTTTACACCTTTTTATTCGGAGGATGTGCAACATAGTATTAGTATTCGTAAATGTTCAAATTTCGAACAAGCAAATTGAACAAGCCTCTCTTTATAAGGTAAATAGGTTGCAATTCGAACTCTACCTTCGTTTAGCTACCGAGTAACTATAGAAGTTTTTTTGAAGTATTCTCTGGTTTGAATTATTCTCATGAAGTTTTCTTTAGGAAACTACAAGTTTGTGGTAGCGTCAGCATTTCTGCAAACAGCTCGCTATAAATTTCGTTGTCTTGTTTGTTTGAAGTGAAAGATTGATAACTGTTGCATAAAACGGAATGTGTTTCGCGAGATAACTTTATAGAGCAAAAAGCGGAACAAAAGGTTGTGTATTTTAAGGATTTACCGCACTCTCCGTCGAACAGTTCGTTGTATTTTTTTTTCATAATGAACAATGAGACGTATGTTTCACTGACTTTATTGCCTGGTATAAGAAGCTCGGTTAGAAGAAAAACAGTGGAATTTATGAGTGTTTGACAAGTGGCCAGTAGCAGGAGTGCTCTCGGGTGTATCGATGTTTGGTTCGTTTGTTTTTTGTTCCACACAACGCGATGATTTGTGTATTGCTACTACATTGAATGAAACAACAAAACCAAGCGTATAACATATTTTATATAAATTCTGTTATAAACTAAAATGGAAACTGTTAATGTACATTTAAATTAAATTATATTATTTTAATATAATGTACATTTAATTTAATTTAATTTGTAAATTTAAATGAAATATTTTATGATATAAATAATTCCAGGCGAGTATGTAAAAAGTCAAAGAAAAAATATAAAAAAGAAAGAAATTTTAAATAGTTGCCAAACGGAAGTTTAATAGATATTAATAATGGTCCGACTATTTCTGTTTGCATCACAATTTCTGGAAAATGTTTATATTAAATATTTTTATATAATTCAGGGTTCAAATTTCGGCTTAGATAATATACGATTTTTGTCATGTATATTTCCTAGCAGTGGCTTTTAGTCTTCATATGTGTCTGGTATATGACAATGAGCTCACTATCTATTCTATGTTGAAACGAAAACGTTACTGACTAAACGTGGAAATGTACTACACACCTCTGCCTACTTGTTCGGGGATTATAGGCGTGGTGTTATCTTTTAATTAAAATTTTTAAACTGACGTTCATCGTTAATTTTTATACGTGCGCATGAAGTTAACAATTTTAAAGTTAATGTAAATGACATAAGATAACAATTGTCCTTCATACATATGTAGATATAGTTACTACAAAAAATTAAATTAATAGAGTTGAGCTAGTACAATAGATAGTTGAGCTTTGACAATCGAAACCTTTATCATATTGGCACCCTCACAACATTAGGTCGAAACTGTGCGTTATTTCTGCATCTCAGTGCATCGGAAATTAAATCGTTAACATATGCGAGCCCATGTTACAACAGCGCCGGTTACAAAAGTTCATAAGGAAAATTATATGCAGCTGTCCTTTGAGAATAAGTGTTGTTTTAAAATGCAGCCTCCATTTTTACCTTGATTATGATGTATACTGCTTCTGACCGGGACACGTCGGGACAAGGTCGGGATATTCTGGTCACGTACACTGTCCTTTGTCAGATTGGGGTGCGGCGTAACGCTATGTCCTTTATCTGTATCTGTCACCAGCTAATGGCAGTGTGTAATGTATGATCGAATGTCAATTTATAGATTCATCTGACAAATTAATTATGTGTATATAATCTGACGATTATATTAAAAACGTAAATTCACGCCTGTTATCGCCGATGAGGTAGGCAAAGGAATGCAGAACACTCCCACATTTCACCAGTTTACGTCCCACTATGGAATAGGTGGTGAACCTATTGCTATGCATCGGGCACATATCCAGTCTCCGAACCACTACTAGAAAATGTAAATTAGAAAATTTTGTAGTGTTCGATTCGGGAATCGAACCCGGGGCCTCCTGATTGGCAGTCGCACTTGCTACAACACAACCAATGAGGCAGGCATGATTATTATAATTTTCTATAGGTATACAAATACTCGCTACTACTTTTTGGTTGCAGATATTACTTTGTGATTTACATATTTTATTACACTAGTGTGAGATATGTATTGTAGACTTATTTTGTATTGAATGTAATATTCAATGATGAAAATAAATAAACACAATTTGTGTGCAAAGTAATTCAGACGCTACGCTGCTCCTGTTTGTTTGGTATACAAATAAAGATTTTACTGTAATTGAATGACATATAACTTGCTTAGTAATATTTTAAAATATGTTTGGTTTTATAAACGTAAAGTGGGGATAGATAGCGGATAATTTTGTATTTAAGTGGGGATAATTTTGTATTTAAACTAAGATGATTTAAATAAAATTAAAAAATTAAATATTTTAAAATATTATGTTTCATGAACATTCCAATTAAGTTTAGCCATCTGTTAAACATTTTTTTATAAACTAAGCTACCTCTTATTATCAGAGACTAGACCTAAACCTATTTCCTCGTAATCCAGACGTTCCTTTAATTATAGCCGGAGCACCACCGAGTGGCGACAGTTTATCCAAACTAACTTTTCCATTAGTGTCGTGTGAAAAGAAATAGATGATTGTTTTCTTCTCCAATTACGCTTCTAATTGAGAGGTCGACGGAGGCCATCTTTTGTTCGCTCATGTAACTTTAACAGAAAATTTGACTTCATTCCTGTGTAAGTCTGTTTTTATAGAAACTAAAATGTTATTTTTACATTTTAACCGAATTTTGACGGTCACTGCGAAGTCTCGAATTTTCACTTTATTCATAATTGAAGTCTGTGTTTAAATGACAAATAATTTTAATAATAATTTAAGCTAAAATTGATGAAAACTGGAAGTGACAAACTCGACAGCAATTTAACATGGTGGAGCTTTTAGTACGGGGATCATTACGAAAGTATTACTGGTCCCTTTGCAAAACAAAGAGGTTCCTGTTTCTAAGATGTGAGAAATATATGTGCCGAATCACTAAGGATATGTAATGTATGTAAAATCGATTTAAAAAGTGTTTAAAATTTCTTACACGCGTGCACCGGTTTGCACTGCACCGTCTGATGCATTACGTTTTGTTAAAGTTTTTATTTCTGGGAGTAGTATATTAACCTATTTTGAAACTCCAATATAATTTATATGATGTGTAAAGCGATTGCTTATATTTCGAAATTATTAGAGACGGATTGTTTTAATAAAGTTTATACAAAACAAACATACTGTCAGAATTTGTGCGGGAACAGTAATTAGTATAATGTATTTATATAAATATTATAATGAAGAATATTTAAACGTACGAATGCTAATTGGCTTAGCTTTACCTAGGTATTCAATTTTATTTTACATATAACAAAAAAATGTAAAGTACCGGTTAGGAGAATTTGCAAAATCTGTAAGTTCTTTATTTAACTAGACAAAGTCGTAGCCAGGTCATTGGTGTGCTAATTGATAGTGTATAACGAAGTCGTGTAAAGACTTCTTATGAAATTTGATATTTAATTATTCTATGAATCTTAATAAATTAATTATATTATAATTATAAACGACCTCCGGTAATACATTGTGGTAAAGATGTCTTTATTTATTACACTTTGACAAAAACATCGTTCGTCTATTCCTAGTTTATTTACAATACTTGATTAACATGTTCGATCCATTGATAAATATTAGTTACATAATATAATATGACTTGTTTATAAATTCTTAAGCACACTTCACATACTAATTCTTGCACTTGAAACGATAAAACAACATTTAGTGTTCATTCTGAGTAAAAGTGTCTCGTTGATGACTTGTCTCTGAAATGTGTGAAACGTAAATATAAATGTTACACTCTCAGCGAGAAGATTAAAGTGTCTTACATATCTTCGTTAGAATAATAACACATAAGCAATAAAAGAAACATTTGTATATTATTAAAAGAAATTTTATTTCAAGCTTTTACAAGACAACCTCTATGAATATTATTGTTTCTCTTAACCTTGTAATATTGAATTGCCCGATCTATTCAACGAGGGTAAATAAGGAAAAAGAAAAGAAAAATCTTATGCAAAAATTATCACAATGGCTTTATTAAAGTACATAAATAGGTATACTTGTGACTTATGGACATTTATTTACAAATTATTTACAAATTCACATAATATTCTACAGCAGTCTTATGGAATTTATTTACACCAACAATACGAAATGAACGCCTCTTGTGACGGCTAGAAATTACAAAAATAGATTAAAACCTTAACTATTTGGTAAAGCGCGCGATGCGATTAATACAATTTACACATAAGCTTTGACTAAATGAGTTTAGTTTATCGACGAGTTCATGAGAAACGTAGACTAGACGAGGTATGCTTGACCCGAATGCTGTGTGTCAATTAACGGGGGCGGTGGGGGCCAATGCCTAAACTCGCGGCGTCTGTTCGCGTTACTCGCACCTAGCTCTAGAGACGAATAATCGGAATCTATTGAAGAGTATATATGATCGGATGGCGGTCGACCATCTGTCCCGTAAGCAGTGTGCACTTGCTGTGCACGACCCTCTATAAACTCTGGAGATGCGCTCACACCGTCCACTGAACTCCTCATTTTTTCCGTAAACGAAAACGACCGGATCGTACCATTGTGCGCCCCGCTTTGCATAGTGTAAGAATTTATATTGTTCCTATAACTGGGCTTAGATCTAAATCTCCGATCCGGCATCGCATAGCGAAGTTTCTCCCAAAATTTATTTTCGCCCCATCTTATCCTCGAGCTCGTTTTTAAATACGGCCGTAGATCGGGATCGCGTCCGGCATCAGGCAATACTGAGCTCTCTTCTATTATAACTAAAGTGTAAATTCGCGATTTAAGAATTTCGTGCAGGGCTTGTCGGAATTCAAAACGTGACCATTCCGTTTCTATGAAATTTCTTGTTAGTACAAGAACTATGCGCTTGGATGCCTCGGCGGCTTCGGGAAGCGGCAACGTACATTGCATATATGCAACACCTTGTTGCGGAATATCTCTGTAGTGTAAGCAGAGATGATACGACGGGCTGCCATTTTCCAATTCGGCGGCTAACGTTTGAATAACAAAATCGTCATCCTTCGGGCTGTAGCACACATATGCATCATACAATTTGTCAGTGTCGTCGTACGCTCCAGTGAATGGAAACAATCTTATGCCACAGCTAGTATACAGCCATATACGGATTGTGTCTCTGAATAAGAAAATTATAAGGGTGACGAGGATGATTAACATGAATCCAGATAGCGTAGTCACCATCATGGGCATATAATTTGATACCAGCATGTTATCTATAACAGAATCTCCGGCGTAATAGTCACTACATATCGTGCCATTGAGATTCAGTTCCTTCTTTTGCGTTCCGGGGTTACCATTATTCCAACACCACACATCAGACATGTCTTTAATTTTAGGTATATTTTCTGATATGTATGTAGTGAATCGTTGTAAGTATCTACATTTGCATGACCACATGTTATTACCTATTGCGAGACTGTTTAAATTTTTATTGACACTTAAACTCCAAATGTCAAAATCTACGAGTCGATTACCTTCTAATCTTAAAATCCTTAACGAACGCAGCGTCAAGAATGTTTTGTTCTCTATATGGCTTATGAAATTGTCTTGCAGATAAAGCTCGTTAAGTTGCGTCAAATGTTCAAACTCATAACCGTTTAGATGTTTCAGTTTGTTGTCTCCGAGATGCAATATAACGAGGGACGATAAGCCAGCAAATGTCCTATTCTGTATGTTTTCGACTTGACTCGAATTTACATAAAGCGACCTCATATTTTTCCTGCCGATGAATGCATAATTTTGCAATTCTTTAAAGTCATTTCCATCTAAATAGACCTCGGTTGCGTCCATAGGTATTTTTTCTGGGATTTCAACCGCACGTTGGCTGGAGCAATCGACAACATTTGTATGCCAAGTGGGATCGTGGTAACAGGAGCAGTTATTAGGGCAGGTCATTTGGCAATCACAAGCGACATAATCACAACAGTGACATAATGTGAAGCAGTGTGTTTCATAAGTACACAAAAAATCTGTAGACTTTAAATTACTTAGAGGTATATGCGTTACACCTCTAGTGTGAGTCATTTTGCACAGTACGTTTTCTAAATCCATAATTCTTGGATAATGTCTCATTGAAGTCATATTATTAATCAAGGGCAACCACTCCATTGAGCAGTCGCAATCAAACGGATTTCCTCCTATGTAAAACTCTGGTAAAGACTTGTTAAGGGGAACTGGGGATAACCGGAGACTGTTGATATCTAAATGAGATATCTCATTTGCGTAAATGTCAACCCTGGTGAGGTTGCGTTTCTCCATAAATGTGTTGACGTAAATATTGTTTATGTGGTTGTGGTTTATGAATAACAATTCCACGCTGTTTGGGATTGCTAACGGTGATATTTCGACAATACGATTATGGCTCACGTCTAAAGTTTTTATGCGAATCTCATCTTGAAGCTTGTAGTAATTACCTAAATGCTCTATGTAATTACTATGCACATCCAACCATTTCAAATTACTAGGAATGAAAGCGTAATCAAACCACACTAAGTGATTTTCCGATAAATTAAGCCATAATAAACTCAGAACGGCAGAAAATACCCCATTGATATCTGATATAAAGTTACCATCTAATCTTATAGCTTCTAATTGCTTGTTACGTTGAAAACTACCCCTTTCTACAGCATGTATTTTATTTTTAGCTAAATTTAATACTTGTAAACTTGGTAAGTCCCAAAACATCCCGACGGTTAAATTTCCAATTTGATTATCAATAATTCTTAAGCCGGTTAGTTGATCCAAATTTTTAAAAGAACCATTTTTGATATCTGATATTTGATTTTCCCCTAAATCGAGAGTTTTTAATAAGGATAACTCCCAAATTGCAGACGGAATTTCTGTTAATTGATTTGAACTTAAATCCAATTCTTTTAAGTCCGAACAATTTTTAAAAGCTTTCGGGTCAATACCTACTAATAGATTATTATTAAGATTCAATTTACTAAGTACAAACAAACCATTAAAGAGGAACTCATCAACAATATGTAAACGATTTTCAGCTATGTTTAATGTGTGCAAATTATATAAAGGTAAAAAGGTATTTTCTTCAATATATCCGATAGAATTATTTTTTAAATCTAATATCTGTAAGAAGAATAAATCCTTAAACGTCTTACCATCTATCCTCGTCAATGCGTTGTTGGATAAATTCAAAATGACTAAGCGTATAAGGCCAATAAACGTTCCACCGTCTATATGTGAGCTTGAGAGCTGATTATTCGATAAATCTAATACAAGCAGCTGTTCTAATCGGTGGAACACGCCTCGGGCTAATTCAAATAGTTGGTTATTATTCAGATACACTTCTCGTAACTCTTTCGTGTTGGCGAACGTGCCCTCCGGTATTAACTGGAGGTTATTATAAGAAATGTTTAATATCCGTAATGATATAAGTCCGTTAAATATTTCACTAGAAATGTCCGTTATATTATTATTTTGGAGTCGTAACTCTTGTAGTCTTCTCAGTCCCGTTAATTCCGATTCTTCAGTCAGCGAATTTATTTCATTGTAGCTGATGTCTAAACTTCGTACGCCCGACCCGCAACTTTTGCCGAATCCAAGACGATCAACACTTTTAATTCTATTCCGCGTTATATTTAGCACTTGCAGATTATCTAACGGGCAAAATACGTCGGTTGGTATCGTTTTCAAGTTATTTTCACCCAAATCTAAAGTTTGTAACTCTCTGAGGCCATTGAAAGTTCCAAGTGCGAGGTCTAAGTTTTTATTCGGGCTCCAATCGTAGTGTTTAGATCTGATCGATAACTTTTTGAGTTCCCGTAGTCCCTCAAATGCGTTGCCTGGTATTCTTAGAAGTTTGCAATTCTGTAGCGTTAGTTCTGTAAGTGTTGATAACCTATGAAAATAGTTTGCTTCTAAGTAACTCTCAAAAAGTAATAGCTGGTTACATTCAATAATCAGTCGTTTAGTACTATCTGGCAATGTTGAGGTCAAGCCAGATCCATCTGCTTCAAGGGTTCGCACGTGACAAAGCGTACCACTGTCCTCTTCTTTCGGTGCGGGCCCACAACTATCTACACCACTCACCGCATTTACACCCAAAGTCACTAATAAAAGAGTCAGCAGTTGAAACATTTTCTATATACATTTGTTCTGTTATCATAAATTATAACTTAAAACTTTTAGTCACTTCGCGTTTCTTACAATAACTGTTCACTGCACTACTCAATGTTTACATCGCGTCGCACGTATTTTCAGAGTAGGAGGGCGACGCGAAAACGTGCTCTCCTCATCGTGGTTTCTATGCGACTGGTGTGGCGGTCCGACTGTTTTAGCGAGAGTGGTGCGCTCAGGCCGCCCCTCCGTCTGCACACCCCCGCACCCTATCGTCCCCACATAGTTACACGCTGGCTCGCATGGCGCCACTTGCGCGTCCGAGCGCGCTCGTACAATTATATAATGTTTTCTTAATCGAGCCTTCGCGCATCGACTTTAAAAAGGAAGTAAATGGATCGGGAATTATGAATTTTTTAGCAACCAATGTCGTGCTTTATACGAACGGATAATAGGACTGTGAATAATAGATAAAGGTGAGTCAATTGAAATGATTTTATGGGAACCCGTTATGAACGCTAGTAAGAATACTAGGTATATATATGATAAACGTAATATATGAACGCAAACAACGCACAATAAAATAAATGCGAAACAAACAAAGGTAAAAGAAACATCAAAGTGACAATCAAGAACAAAGCTCAGGTATGCTGTTTCGGGCACCCTTAATTCTTTTTTCCGTCACTTATTGAATTCCCCAACTCACATACTTTGGTGAAGATACCCAATAAAGCTTGTTTGGCGTCATGTGCCCCCTCACATATTTTTCTGTAAAGTAACGTATAGAATTTTCAAATAGAGGGCGGCCGTGTACATCTACAAATTCTGGTATCCCATATAGACGGGAAGAGGTGCAAAGTTGGTGGGAGTTGATAATTTGATTTCCCTGTTCGACACGTAAAGTCGTTTACGGTCTAACTAGAAGTTAGCTACGAACAGAATACAGCACAAGTTTTAGAAGCAAGCGCGTGAGAATAAGCATACGTCACTGTAGTCGACTATATTTTGGGTCAGTCAAACGGTGAAATTATGCTTTTTCGAGAATATCGTTGTAGCAGCATATAGTTCAGTAGAGCACAGTAGTGACGTCCATTGATAAAGGTTATATGTATTATTACCGAGAAGTTTTTAAAACTAAAACTAGAATTGTTTTTTGTTATAATTTTCAATTACACATTATGATGTACATAGATAAATTAATATTATGATGATGAATGAATAATAATAATGTATTAAAATAATATTGCTTTTTATCTTTTTCAGGCCCATTTTTTATTTTAAGACAATTTATTTATTTTATTTTCATTTCAAATATTCTTAATTTACAATGTACGTAGCATATAACTTCTAAATGCAAAAAAATACAATGTATCAATCAGATCACAAACATTTTGGTTTCATTTCTCAAATACGAACAAAAAAGCACATTAGCGAAGTTTTGGAACTCAAGTGATAAAACACGGCTGCGACATCTGAAAGCGTCTCAAATAGTGTGATATCCTCAATATTAATGTCTTTTAGCTGAGCATCCTGTATCAAAACTTTTCGATGTTGAGAGTCCTCAACGAGCTTGATAAATGACTTTTCCCACTTTGGCCGGAGTTACTTGTTACTTTTTTCACTTTATTACTTAGCATTTACGAGTATGTATGTACAGGGATTTTTTTATATTAGTAAGAACGATTTAATTTATTTTGTGGCATTAATTGAGGATCGTGCTGTAAAATATTTCTGCTTTATTTGGAATATAATATTCATTATGGCGGGCATTATATTCTATAATGCATACGACCTAAACCGACAACCAATATAGGGACTATGAACAAAAATCCTGTATCTGGTCAAGAATCCTGTGTGAACCAGAACAGACTACTGATGATGATTGCAAACAATGAAATTAAAACCAGGTATAATTTCAACAAGCAAGTGAGAAAATGCATACTATGCCGTATAGTAAAAAAAAAAACGTAACTTCACGCCTGTAATCCCCGAAGAGGTAGGCAGAGGAATGCAGTACCTATTACATAGTGGGACGTAAACGTAACCGGTGAATCGTGGGAATGTTCTGCATTCCTCTGCCGTATAGTGTTTATTTAGAATTGCACTACTCTTTAACATCCCAAGATATCGTGAGATGCAAAAGAGGGATAGTAAGAAATAGGCCGCAGCATCTATCTGCGTATTACAAATATCTACTGTGATCATTAACCTGCACTGTCAAATTTGATGACGATATCAGAAACCTTAAATATGACGGTTTCATTAAATATATTACAAGCATGTGATTAATTAATTTGTTCCTGATAATGTTTATATAGATTTTCGTTATTTTTTTGCTATTTAGACGATAATCGTCGAATAAATTTATCTTTTTTTTCTTCAGATTCTTCCCCACGTTCGCATATTTTCGCCTACCCGCCACGTCTGCAGGCCGTCGCAGGCTGGACGCGACGTGCCGCGACTGCCGATGACATTTCACTAATGCGATTTGCTATCGCCCAGTCGCATTACACACCAGCAAATAGTTTAGAGATGTATCTCGAATGATTTTTTTTTGTGAATTATTCATAATTATAATCGAACTGCGATTATTATTTTTTGTATTTTATTTATATGTAAAACAATATTACAGTCTGAATTATTGTCTAGTAAATCTAGATGTGAAGTCACTTATTTTTATCTGTCACCTGAAAATTTGAAAAAACTATATGAAGGTCATAGTGATAAATTTTTACCCTCAGATTGCGCACTTGCTTAGCAAACGGCAGTCAAAGATATTCCAAAGAATTAATTAAAGAAATCATCGTTAATAAATTTTAACAACATCATTAAGGAAGACGCAAATGTTGCGCGATGTAGCGCCTCGGATGGCAATTAAAATGCACATACTCGTAGATATTCCCCTTCGGGCCAAACTTATCTATAATCAAATTGCGTAGAGAATACGTCTTGGAGAAAATCCTGTTATTGGTTGTTATCTTTGCGGATATTAACGCGCTGCTACCGTATATCAAGGGTTCTCTTCCAACGGGAGATCGCAGGAGCCGATTGGATATTCCGAATACATTAAGGTTATTTCGCTTGTGCATTCGGCGGCGCCTGAATGTGTGGACGATGATATCGGATGTGTAGATAATTATTTATTACACAGCTCAAACTTAACTTATAAATTAAGTTCTTTTAGCTGAGGAATTGCTATAAATTATCAATATTAACTCAAGGTGCTATATGTTACGAGTATTAACCGCCATATATAAATGTTTTATTTAAAAAATACATATTTATCGTGATCACTTTAATCCATGGTATGTCCGTCATGGAGCCTGGAGTTGGATCTGGTGTATGGCAATTTCGTATTTAAGATCTTGGGTTAAAGTGAAGATTGAATAAACTTAAGTTAATAATGAATTGATAAGTACAAGTCATGCGACTTTCTAAAAAAAGATATTACCTGTAGCATAATTGTTACGTGATCTTTTCTTGATAGAAAATCTCGAACGGTACAATAGCGTTAAAGAAAATACTTTATATGGCTGGTTATGTAACCCTCTGCTATGTTGTAAATATGTTTTTATTTCTCTATTTCTATAATAGATCTCAGATCAAACAATTACACGGTTATACGTTATTTGGTATAAGAAATTGTATAAAACAAACATCTAAACTCTAATTGTTTGAGTATCAATATTTTGACGTAATGCCCGCCTGTAATCCCCGAAGGGAAAGGCAGAGGAATGCAGAACATTCCGACGATTCACCAATTACGTTTACGTTTCAGTATGAAATAGGTGGTGAGCCTATTTCCATGCATCGGGCACATATCCAGACTGCCGATCACTACTAGAAAATTTTGTAGTCTTCGACCCGGGAATCCAACCCGGGACCTCCCGACCGGCAGTTGCACCTGCAACCAACAGGACCAACGAGGCAGCCAATTTCAAATTTTTTGTATGTCGTGGATTTTCTTTAAGAAAATAATAATTTATGTCGAGTAGTAAATCGTCCGTAGTAAAACCGTAGTCTATAAACAAGTTGGCTAACTCGGCAACTGCAGTTGTATGCGGCCAGATCGTCTCTAATCGACACCCGCGGCTAATCTGGTGCAAGCCTACTTGTGGCCTGCGACATCGGCTTAAGGCAGCCTTAACGCGAATGTTCCACATATACGATCAC
>DWEI01002108.1:0-15029 GCA_018245875.1 Mysoria ambigua | reverse complement strand
CTATAATGACGTTTATATGTGATTGCAAATCCTATATAAATAAATGATTTTTGACTTTGACTTTGACTTTGACTTTCGAGTTTCTAAATTATAGCGAACGCTTTGATTTTATATCGAACGTTTGTCTCAATGTAAATGTACAGATGTCAAATTCAAGTCTACATATATCTGCGGATTAAACTCCATGTAGAATCAAATTCGTATCGATGTGAAAATCTCTAATAATGTGCTAGATGACAGCGCGGTCTTAATTTATAAACGAGCCGTCCCTTCCGATCGGTGCGAGTTATAAAAAGCGATGAGCCGTCGGCCTAACCGAGGCGCGGTGCGCGCAGGCGCTGCACAACCGGCTGCAGACGGAGAAGGCGCGGCTGTCGGCGGCGGTGGCGGCGTGCTCGGCCGCGGCCGCGTCCGTGTCGCGGCCCGCGTCGCCCGCCGACTCGGCGCCGCTGCCGGTGCCGCCGCGCGAGCTGCTGGTGCGCGCGCGCCTCGAGGACCTCATCGACCAGGTACTGCGCGCCGCGGCCGCCGCGCTCGGCTCGCTCGCCGCCTGACGCGCTCCCACTCTCACGGTCGATGTTGTTTTTGTACTAATATCTACATGTTAATATTTAAAGATATTACATATACATATGCAGAAGGTTGGAATAAAAACCACTTGATTGCAATTTCAATTGAGGATATATCAGTAAGTTAAATTCTAGATAAAATCAATTTCGATTCGATTTATGTTAATTTCACTGCGAGTGGGTATTATTCTTTTTTACGTATACATATATGTATATTTAATTTACTAAGTGTAAGTGTTTTTTGTTTACGACTTAATTACATTTTAAGTTTGCCAGGTCCGAAAAAGAACAGAACCAACGAGTTTTTTTTTTAAATCGTATGTGCAACGTAAGAATTTCCTTTCAATTCTTTACGTAGTTATTGACGGTGGTAGATAGTATAGCGTAGTTAGTTCGTTGATATTCGTACGGGCTTTCGTTGGCAATGTATTTTTTGCACCTGGTATCACTGACGAGGCGGGCACACATTCATAATGTGTACTAGACTCTTCGATCACTGTTATTTTGTTGTGAATTAAGAAATATTTTTTAACATATATGAAGTAGGGTACGTCGCATTTTAATTTATTTACTTATCACAGTGTGATGTGCTGCCAGTCTATTGGTGAATCAATACTATTTATTGAAGTAACATTGAACAAGAACTTTTATTTCAATCTGTGTAATATTATTTCAGTATTGTATGGTGACTTTCGCGTTGTCTCGCAACGGCCTAATGAATCATGGCTAAATATTTACTTAACATTACATAGTTCCTTGCGTCCAGATGAGTAACACGAGCAAATAAATCGTCCTGATTCACTAATGTAAATACACCGTTTTAGTTGAGTGTCGTGTGATATTTGTTAACACAGAGTTATCGTTTGGTGTGCCAACCGAGTGATGTTCCGTTTGTAGTGGTACTTGTGCACGGTGTGACTGCAGCTTCCACGATGCAACAATATACGCCACTGTAATGGTTCGGCTCCATCTGCGATGTATACAGTAAAGCATAATGCTCTCGTATTATGGTGGTACTATTTGGTAGAGTTATGTTCAGCAATGGTTAACTTTGGACCGAACTGATAATGATGATAGAAAACGATTTTTTTTTAAATATTGTGCATACATTTTGCGCGCCAGTAAATGTGTGAAGTCATTATCGCGTTCTGTTTAAAAGTGCGTTATACCTCAGATGGAGCGGTACCGTGGTGCGTGCAGGTCTCACTATACACTCACATCAGAAACAAAACGAAAGAGTACGATATAGTACCCCGTAGAAAATATATGCATCGTTTAGTTTTTACAAATTATAGCTATGTTAAAAACTAATGTCACAATTGTCTTGACGTTTCAGTATCTGTGATTGTGACGTCACAACATAGTATTTTATTACTGTTCTAGTCAAATATTAGACTGATAGCATCTTAGATACTTTACTTTTCACTACTTAAAGATTTCGGAATGGAAATTCCGTACACGTGTGAGAAAATAAGCGTACAGTTTAGTAATGTTTTGACTGTATCAACTATTTGTACATTTCGGTTTAATTGAAAACGATTTAGTAGGCAGAATGAGGCAGAATTACTAGGCAGAACGAGATAGTTTGTATGTTTGGATGACAGAGAATAACAAGGGTCTAAAGTAAAAAATATTGCATCTGCTGCTATGGGAACACTTAAAGGCAGAGAGAGGCCTTGATCACGTCATTCACATACGCTTATTACATGGCAATAGGTTTAAAAGTCAAAGTATTCACACAGGTACAACGATTGTTTACATAGCTTGGCTCTACAATAATAGGTTTCCGAATTTTAAAACTGATCTGTACAAATTATCACGCGGACAAAATCGGAAATGAAATTAAACGTGGTCTCGTTATATAGTCAATATTTTATATAATCGTTCAAAATCTTCATATCATCACCCATAATACTAGAACGTTTACGCACACTTGCACTTTGACACGCAACTAACCCGCACTCGCACGCCAGAGCCACGCGGGTGCGCTGGGCGCGGCGCCCGGGGCTCGCCCCCGCGTCGACGAGCTGATCCGAGCGCTCGAGAAGCCAGAGTTCAACAGGAAACTCGGGGCTCTCGAGACTAAGGTGAGGCTTTGCATGGATTTGTTTTCTTTTGCGTTTTAAATACTAAACTGTTAACCAACAATTGCTACACATATGTACATTAGACGTCTGGCATACTTGCCTGGCCTTCGGAACTGAGCAGGATATAGTTATTTTATAGATAGTATTCAATGTAAGAAAAAATTGTACGGGATCTATCAGGAACGAGAACAAACAATGTGTTTCCAAACTTAAATTAAAGTTAAATTCAAAGAAAAATGCAACGAATTAATTAACATGTACATTAATTTGACCTACGATTAGTTGTACGGTTATTGTAAGCTTACTTTAGCCGTGATGTAAATAAAAATACCTTTAGAATAATGTATTATTTATTCACTGATATTTTTTCTACGACACCGCTTCATAGGTCCAAAGTCACCTAGAGACGCTGGGAGATGCCGTACATGACATGGAGGAAGCCATGAAGCAAGTGACAGAAATCCAAGAATGGATTGCAATCCACAACGCCTTGGCTAAGGATTGGCTCTCTAACCCATCGAAATTGAGACCGGAAGCCGCCAAACAGGACATGGCTTCAATGAGCGATGCATTAGTATCGCTTGGTGAGAAGAGAAATAGAGTGCTTACTGAGATTCCAACGGAAGGTATGTAAAATATGTTTTATTATAAATATGGATTTTTATAATTGGCTCCAAAAGTATTCGTTACCTATTTCTATTTGGTACGTTATTCAAATTATATACAATATATTGTGCAATACTCTAATAAAATATCATTTTATTAAAAGTTATTAATCATCTATCGATGGGAAAATAATTATTTTAACGATGTATAAAAATGTATAAATGATTTCTGTATAAACAATAATGTTTTAGGTCTGGAAGACGAAATAAATCTGGAAGAAGAGCTTGACAATTTAGAACAGGCTATTCTAAAAGCAATGGAGAGAGAAAAGGGCAATCAGGCAATAATTGGCGATTTCCGTCACAAATGCCAGGAGATACACGATTGGTTCGATTCCGTGCTTAAGAAAATGTGCCTTGCTGATAAGGGATCTGGTCTTCCATGCCCGCAGAAACTGAACTCTTTGAAGGAATTGTCATCAGAGTTTGGACAAGCTGGAAAGGATAAGGTTGACAACATAAAAGCAGTCGGCACCAAAGTCATCAACATTGTCAGTAATTTGGAGTCGCAGCAGGTGGAGGAACAAGTAAGTCATATAACATGTTATTGGGATTATATTTAAGCACTTAAATTATATTATATGGCAATTTTGTAATTCTATTTTTTTTTTAATTTCTTATAAAACTATTTGCCGAGAGTCTTTTACGACGTAACATTTTTTACATTATGTTAAAAATGCCAAAATATAGTACATACTATTATTCCAGATGAAATCCGTTGAAAGAAGATACAACGATATTGCCAAGCGAATCCAACGCAAACTTCAAATGCTTGAAATCACATACAAGGCTATTGATGGTACCAAGAGTGAAGTAGCGGCACAAAACGAATGGCTACAGACGGAGATCGACAACATGATGCATCCAGAACCTCTTGGATACGATAGCAAGTCAGTCAAAGAAAGACAGAAGAAGGCTGCCAATTTACTGAAAGAAACCGATGGTAAGAAAACTGTCATTGACTCTCTTGAAAAGAAGGTTAGCAATATTCAGGCCGAGCTTGAACCATCTGAGCAAATGCAATTAGAATCAGAGCTATCTGAACTGTCATCTAAACAGAAGCAGTTAGCCTCACTTATCAAACAAGAGATCGAAAGATTAGGTGGTTGCATTGAAATTAGAAAGAAATTGGAGAATGACATAGAGAAAGCTAAGAATTGGCTTAAATCAAAAGTGGCTGAGATAAAGAAACTTGGTGGTCCTGTACCATTAGAAGTTGCCAAGGTAGATAAAGAAATTTCTATTCACAAGAAACACCAATCGGAACTATCTGAATTCAATAACGACACGTTGGCCGAGGTTATGCGTCAAGGTAATGCTGTTTCAAAGGACTGTTCAAGCGAGAATCGTGCAAAATTACAATCTATGTTAGACGATTTGAACAAAACGTATACGTCTGCCAAAGTAGATATTGATGATAAACTGGCAGCTCTCAATAAACTTTTGCAAGGCAGAAATGAATTTGAAGCTGATGTCGCTAAGTGCCAGAGTTGGTTGAATGAGGCTGAAGTAGCGGCTACTCCTGAACTACGTACTACAAGTCTTCAACTGCTCGAAGAACAACTTGTTAAGTTTGAAAAACTTAGCAAAGAAGCTGAGGATATCGAAAAGAACATTATTAAAATTAAAGATAAATCAAAGGAACTCATGGATACATTATCTGATTCAAATAAACTGCAACTCAAAGAGCAAGTTAACGTGTTATCCGATAGATTCGCAAGAATAAACGCCATGATTAACGATAAGAAGAAAATCCTGTTGAAACATATCAAGGAATACAAAGATGCTGCAGCTAAGATCGCTGCTGCTCTTGAGTTCCTCAATGAAATACAAAATAAACTAAAGGCACTTAATAAACCTATCGGAAGTAAAGTTGAGGATGTCCAGCCGATTATTCAGGCATATGAATCTATCCTTGCTGACCTTAAGAAGAACAAAGCAATGTTAAATGAACTGCAAGGTGGTAATTTGCATGACTTGCAAGATATCCTTTCTAAACAGGATGATTTAATGAGTACGATTGAAGACCAAATCTCTAAGCTCAAACTATTGTTACTACTGCGCGAACAATTCTTTGCACTTGTAAAGGAAATTGAGGAATTTATTTCTAAATACACAGATTTGACGTCAGAGGTTGAAAAATCAAATGACTCCCTAGAAGATAAAATTAAACGATACGATGATATAATTGTGAAGATTCAAGGTTGCGAGGCTTTGCTTGCGACAGCTACTGATAAAGGACAACAAATCGCAGCGGAGGGTACGGTTATCGATCGTAACAATATAACTGAACTGCTTCAATCATTAAAACAACAATTACTCACATTGAGAAGAACAGTAGAGTCAAAACGCCAAGAACATGAAAGAGCGGCAGCCGAACACAAGAAACTTGCGTCAGATTTATCTGAAATTTTGCAATGGCTCCACGACAATGAAGCTGCTGTGCATTCACGACCACTGCTCAATAGAGATGTCGCTAGCGTTGACAAAAAGCTCATCGAACACGCGACACTTGCTAAAAACGTTCAATCATACTTAAACAAACTAACTAAGATTACTGATATCATAAAAAGCGACGATGGAGTTCCTGGTACTCTATTAGAAATGGTTTCTGAAGCTAACTCACTGAAAACGTCCCTGCCGGCTGAGCTAGCGAACAGGGAGAAACATTTACAAGACAACAAGAAGTATCGTCAGCAATACTTGCAAATGGTGGAGAAGTTGAACATCTGGGTGAACGAAGCCGGAATACGACTCGGCATGGGTAAAAATGGTACTGACTTTGAAAACATCGAGGCTGATTTGGAAGAACACAAATCGTTCTTCAACACTTCAGAGCCGGAAATGAAGGATCTGGTCGGCAAGCGGATGCAGGACATCGTCGACAAGATTTGGCCATCTTTGACTGCATCCGAGCAAGAGGAATTATCGAAAGACCATCAAAAGCATAATCAGTTACTGAAGAACACTCTGAACTCGGCAAAGTCACGTCAAGCTCAACTGGAACAGGATTTGGAGATCTGGAAGGACTTCTGCCAGCTGGTCGACAAGATTAGGGCGATTCTAGACAAGAATGATATACAAGACGAGCCCGTGACATCCATGGACGCGCTAAGACACCACTTGGAAAAACTCAACCACGCCAAGAATGATTTAGAGGTAAGTCAGATATCACGTTTCTGATTTTTTTCCAATAAAATTTAATATTTTTTCCGGTTGCATGAAACGTTAAGTTGGGTTGATAAAATTCTTGACAGAGTAGATAATTTGAATAAGTTAAAATGTACGAAATCAATCTGCTAACTCAATTCGCCCTACTTCCCTTCAAGTACAAACGCTATAATATTTGTGTACTTAGAAGAATATTTGTGTTTAAGCAGTCAAATTGCTTTCTCTTCTGAGCGCGGAACAATCTTATTTTGAAACCAAATATACTTTCATATCGTCCGACTTCCCCTAGATCATCAATCTTTCCCTAGATCAAAGGCATTGTCTTATACGATGGACGTGGAGCCATGTAATACAATATCCGATGTATTATCCCACTTTCATCCATACCATCTTCGCTTATAGTGTCTGCGTGGGCACAAATTGTTACCCCACGTGCACAGATCCGTCTCTTGGAACTCTCTCTGTGAATCGTATATATATTTTAATCAATCAATTTATTCTTAACTTTATTTTTATTATTACGCCACTACCCCACGTCCCGTTCAGGAAAGTCAGAGAGCACTGAGTACATAGCAGCTTTATCCTTACAAACTGCCGTGATTCTATGCCCGATATATATTAATATTATACTTAATATTATGTGAGAATAATATGAAAAAAGGTAATTTGACATGTGCAATCCCCGAAGAGATAAGCAGAGGAGTGGAGCATAGTCTCACCTTTCACTAGTTAGGTTTACGTCCCACTATAGAATGGGAGGTATAGCTTATAGCCATACGCCGGGAATGAACCCATACTCCGAGCCACTACTAGACATTTTTATAATAATAGTACTAACATAAAATTACGTCAGTCTCCAAGGAAGCGCCCTAAGTATCCCGTTGACGTACACGACGCCGCCGTAGTGTTACGTGAATACAACTTGTTCATATTTATTTTAACGTGTTTTAATGCACAAATACTTATGTGATTTATTCAAATTATTGCTGACTATGAGAAGTAGTACTATATGTTATTAGCTAATTGTTTCTTTTAAATGTTGTATTACTTCGTGATTAAGAATTTATATGGATATGATTAAAATCATCAAATATTCTATCACTCTTATATTTTCCTGAAGAGGTATATAGAACGTAGTAATTCCTCTTTCCATCTGGTACGTTTTGCGTTCCACTACAATATATTAATAGTTCTTCTAATATTTCACTTCATTTTCATCCGGCAAACGCAAACAGATTCCCCAGCGCTATATAAAAATTAACATTAATTCGTATACTGAGGCGCTCAAGGTTTAGTTAGTTAAACAGGTGATGTCTATTTGACCGTGAATCGTTAATCGGGTGAATGACCGCACATTTTGTTTAGGTTCGCAACGGTCGCCCGCCCTCCTTCACGATATTGAACTGGTTTTTCATTCAGTTTCCTTCTTCGGTTGCTTTTTATCGTTGAAATGCTACAAGACAGTTAGTGAACTTGGTCCAGTTTGCGATTTTGTTTGCGAAACAATTCAGTAAGGTGTGATATCTAAGAGAGACGGAAGTAATTATTTATTAAGTTTTAACAAGTATAATTATATTTTGTAGAAGGTTGTAGCCCTTATGCACTATTTAAAAAAAGTACCGTGTAGCAATATTTCGTTTTTATTTCATTCGTGCCTGCCCTCTGGATCGAGTGGTTGCGATTCTACTTAAATTTTTTAGATTGTCGGAATCTAGATTTGCGCCTCACCACCTATTCCATAGTGGGACGGGAACGTAATTGGTGAAACGTGACTGTGTCTAATACTACACTGTCTACTTCTTCGGGTTTACAGTTGTGATGTAATTTTAAACTTAACCTTGAACACTAGTTTTAACGTAATCACACATTGAGAAAGAATTTTTATACATTCTATCCCGCTACAGACAAAATAAGAAGTAAACGTTTAGAAAAGATCGGAAGTTTTAAGGTGAATTATGGAAAAGACCAAAGTTAACTATAGTTGATAAAGTTTAAACTACAAGTACTTCCGCGTGGGCGAAGTCGTGCGAAACATTTCTTAGTAGATAGTTTTATTTTATGATTAATTATAAAGCATATAATATATATGTAACAATAACTGGTTAGCTTTTTAGATATAGCTGACATACAAATATATCATAATATCACTTTGTTTTCTAAAGCATACATTTTATTGCGATAACCATGTATGGATAAATATGTTCGAGAGTTACATGTTTTAGTCAGTATCTGATATATCGTAATCATTATAATAAATATAAATGTTACAATTCATTATTCATTTATGCAATTCATCATTACGTTATTGTTATATAAACTCGTATAAATAATAACATTGAAATAATTCGATCACACCCAACCTTCGCTACCCAATTGACGTCTGTTCACCGAATATTATCATAGAGTTGTTATAACATAGTAAAATATTTATAAGCAAGGGCCACACCGCTACGTAGGTACTTGTGTGCGAATTCTGGGTGTGTATTTGATAACGGATGTCTTAATATAGACAGTGAAGTCATTATAGAGACTCGCACATGCATACGTTGTTACACAGTGGCTGTTGTTGCTGTGTTTCAAAAACTAACACGGTTTTGAGAATCATCGAGTTGAGTGCAGGGGCTAAATGTCTATGGTCGGGAAGTCCCCTCGCACATGTTGCGTTTCAATTTATGTGTTGTGCATGCATATACCTATGTGTGTGTGTATGACTTATGGATATGGAAATTCATTTGCAACAATAGACGCTGTTCTTTACTTGTGCGCATTTTTTCAAGGCATAACGAAATTCTCGGGAATAGAAATGTTCCCGAGTATGAGAAGAATGCATTGTTATGGACTTTATGTTATGGACTGCATTGTTATGGACTACTTCTTTTGTTATGGACTGTAGATATATGTACTGTATGTGGTTATATCAGATATCACATCATCAGATTTCTCAATCCACGGCTGAATATAGGCCTCCTCTAGTAAAAATGTTTTTTACTTGTAATTTCCATACTTGAGGGTTTGAGATGGTTTCATTGAGCGTCATGCTTTTTATATAATTTTCATAGATTCATGAGGAATCTCGTTAGAACTCTCTACTAGACCCACCGAAAGAAAATATAAGTATTTATTTTCATACAAAGGAGACGAGGAGTAAATGAACTGTCGTCGCCATTTTGTGTCCACGCTAGGCTCGTGTTGGCGAATATATCTCTAAGATATGTTTAAAAAAATTTATTCAAGTCATCCTTTCCTTTTTAACACATCGTTTCTTGAAATTTATATATACCTATGATTACCTTTAGTCTTAATGATATTTTTGTTTCAAAACTGTAAACATTACAAGGGTCATAATCAGATTTCATTTAGTTATTATATAGCCTATGCATATTTGTTTTTCACCACGAGGAGTGTTAAAATTATTTATATGGGTGCTCTTATAAGCGTTCACTTGTTCTACTTAGATACGTATCTAAAATGTTATCGCTAAGATGTATAACGTACATTTAAATAGCGAGTTATAACTGCATGCCTATTGTACTCGGAACAGCGCATAACGAGTGGTGATTCACAAAGCCGTATAAATAGGATGACGGCGACGTCGTAACCGAGCTTAACTGGCGGTGGGTGTTACGTCATTGCACGTGGATTAGTCCCGTGTGACCGCGTGTGTGGTATTGTTATTGTACTGGACGTAGAGAACGCCCGAATTGAAGACACTTTGCCAGCGTGCCGATACTATGGCTACGAACCTTCATATTTAGACAGGAAATGCGTTCGATATTTGAACAATGAAACGGTCGAAATAACTATGTATTTTGTGTTGTATAGAACATCTGTGCCGCTTTCCGTAGTTGAAAAAATTCTTATAATATATGTCATTGCGTAATTTTAATGACTTTGTTGTTAAAATTTGCTATATTTCGTACTGTTTTAAATCGTCTGGATGTAAAATATTTTTAGTAGTTAAGTAGTGAATATTCTGTACAAATGAATCGCTTTTGAAATTTATTTATTCTTCATGCCCAGTTAAAATTTTCCATTTCAGTTAAACAGTATTTATAATGCTGAAAATAGGAAGCTATTTTTAAAATTCACACTATGTGGTTTCACGTTTCTTTTTCCTTCAGTGACTTATATTGTGCAAAAAAGGTTATTGATATTTTTCAAATACATCATTGTATTTGTATATAATTATGTTCATCTTGCTGTTGATCGAATGGAGACACCTTTGGCGATGGACAATAATTGTGGTATTAAAGTGTCTCCTTGGTGGAGTCGTTTCTTTGCCTTTTTATTCGATGCTCATTGAGTCAGGTTAATGCTCTCATATATCCATTGTTGTTCAATGAAGGCTGAATCGCATGCGGACGATCTACCGAGAACTGACTTAAGTGACAGTGTCTTGTTTACGAAACAAATACCAATTCAATTGCCATTGGTGTCCAATACGAGACATAAAGGAAATTTAATAATATGACTATAATATAGCATTGTAAATCATTGGACAATTGATCACTTATCACTGATCAATCAATCTATTATTATTGTACTCACTAAATCAAGGAAATAAAAATTTTAACCCTGGTTTTATAAAATTCCACGCCCACAATGTTCATTTTCGTCTATTATTGATTTAAATTACGCAAAACTTAATATTTGTTTACCGTGTTGGTGGCAAATGCGACTTCCTAGATCGCCTGTCCGAGGTCCACGGTTCAAATCCCGGGTTGGGCGCGATTGGATTTTTGTCTTAGATTTTCAAGAAGTGTCTTGGAGTCTAGATAGTTCAACGTAAACGCCACTGGTGAAACGTGGAGGTGTACTACACTGCTCTGTCTACCTTATCAGTGATTATACGCGTGATGTTACATTACATTGAAGAGATAGAAACCTAGATACATACATACCTATCTTCGCGCCAGGTACCTCGCCGGGTACGCAGAGAGCACAGAGTGTCAAATACAATATCTATATTCTTCCAGACCTGTCCCGTCTACCGATCCCACTATTGTACTCATTATCATCAATATTGTTAATTGGAATTCATGTTGGATATTTATTAAAATAAAAATGATAATTGACAAATGTTTTCGTTACTGTCAGTGGTCTGAAGAATTAGGTATTCAAAACTTAGGACAAAAATAAACTTAACTCAAATAGCGTCACTTAGACTTTATTTCACGGGTACATGTTTATATGTAAGAAGGGGCTGTACATTTTGTGTGGATTGTAGTTCTTTATGTTTCAGTTTTTCTAACCATTGCTATGGGAAATATGATTCTTATTATTCCTTATTATCTTGAACTATTCACTCCAGAACCAACCGTGGACCTCTACTCGTACTATCAATATGAACAAAATTCGTTTTAACCCTGTTACCGTATGTCTTCTCTTTAATCGAGTTTTGTCCGTTTTCGTCTGGTGAGGATGTGCACTAAAAATAGTTTTATTTCTCTGTCTGCTGGCAATCGAATTTAATTCATCTGTTTGGAAGAAAATTCGCTAAATTGCCTTAACACAGCCCAGTACATTTGTATGCTCTTTGAATTATGTTAAGGCGAAGTTTTTTTTATTGTAACATATTATATTTAAAAAAATATAGTAAATTAAATAACAATATTTAATCTTAATTTTTAAAAGCCCCCAGAATGCAATTGTGTATAAATAAATAAATAATTAATTCTAAATGTATACATAGTACGTAAAAGTATATAGAGAGATAGTGTCTGAGTAAATAGTTTGGAGATTATCATCCAGATATTATGTATATTTTCTACATTTTTGGGAAATATGTTTTTTGTCAAAAATAACTTTGATAGAATCATTTTTGTAAATATACATATTATGCTTTGTACATTACAATTCTCTTGTTTATAACCGATATTCATTATTCAAATTACTCTACCGTTACAAAAGTTTATTTTTCTACGAGCCGTGTTCAGTGAAACGTTAAATGGAAGGCACATCAACTGTTATAAGTCAAATAACTGTACAATGTCAATAACGTACTGTCCATGAGAGTTTTGTAGCATCTCAGTAAAACGTAGATGAAAAACCAACGAATGTTAATTAACATTTTATACTAACTGTTACATTTACACGAGGCAGACAGAGACCATCGTGTTAAATATTTCGATCCTTTGAGACCTGAGCTGCCTCTTCTATATTCATCACGATATTTAAAACAGGCGCACTAACTTTGGAGACTTTTTGACAGATAATGAATTATTATATGTATAAAAACGTAAAATAGGAACTAATACCGCATACCGCGTTTAATGTTTATCAGTTTTTATGTAAACAACATTGTTGATCATGTTGAACATGATTCAAAAATGATTGAGTTCGTTGGGCAGGACGATGACATGACTGAAAATAATACATTCAGACGTTCATTTGAATAGTAAATATCGTGCGTGCTTATTGCAATATAATAAAAGGTATAGTTTTTTTTATATTACGTAGACTTCCATAAATGTTATAAATTAAAGTAAGTCATATTTTGAACAGCAATTTCTCTGTTTTCGAAGTAATGAACAAGTAGTATGAGCAAGTGTACGGGGTTGGAATGAGTCGGAATGTGAATTCGTTTCTGCGTTTTGCAATGAAACAGTTGACTTTCCTTTGACCCACTTAACCCTAAGTCTATTACTGGAACTGACTCCAGCGGGACGTCTGTGGAATTTCATATAAATTTGGGAATTAAGCTGTCTAATTTTATTACTTTTCTCCGCAGTCCACTTGTTTGTTTATTATTAAATTTTCCGTTACGTAATTTAAATTGTATTTCTTCTATAATCAAGTATGTTGTACGGTATCTTTTGTTTTCGCACGTTTTCAAATTATCGTTATTTTCTAAACCAATAATGAATCTGTTTATAGTTTCCGATGTTCTCGTAAAATAATTTTCTGTACTTATTTGAGATTTACTTTTATATTTTTTCCTTCTTATTCACAACTGCTAATACGTTTTGATATGTTCCGAAGTTACTGGGAATATTAATGCAAAACCAAATTAGGACGCATAATTATGTCTGAGCAGCTCGCCCGCCGAATGTAGTAAATGCACGATTATTGACGCGCGGCACACGCTCGCCTTAACGGATGATGTCATGCAACAGCGCACCGAGGCCCGGCCGGCCGCCAGTCGGCGCCTGTACACACAGCAATGACAACGCAACGCACTAGGAAATATTACCATCCCGCTGCGTTTTTGTTGTGCAAGTGCATTCACGTGCCCACTTAGAATAGCTTTCATTACCGTTTTTGCTATCTAACTGATAATTGTAATATTTTTTTTTCTATTTATTTGTATATTACTAAGTGTCAAACATTCCGCGAAAAAGGAAGGTGAGTGTTTGTGAAATCGCCGGCCGGGGAACGCGCGTTTGTCGCGACGTTTTAATGGAAACATCCGGATTTTTCTTTTGCGTTTTCGAATCGAGTTTATGGGTTGTGATTTTTTTGCAGCTTGTTACAGCTATCGGTTAAGTCAATGCTCGGAGAGGACAAAGAATTCGTTGAATTTGTTTAGAGTTATTCGTATCTTCATGTTGAATTTTTATCTTTCAGTATTGTTAGTTTTTTGATTACTTTTATTACATTATCTTAGTGACGTATAGTGGTTGGATGGAAAAATTTAAATTGTCAATGTCAATGGCCTATAGACAGGCATGCATCTATGCAATATCGGTTATACCTGAAGCTCGTCTTCCGATAAGTAGCAAATGCGTAGCTATCCCTGAGAACCACATTTACGTGGGGTTAATGTTAGTTTACCATGGACAGAGAAAAGATACATTTTCTAAAAAGTCATCGGGTAATAAACATCATATTGAAATTATAAGACCGAATTTCACAGTTACTGAGCAAAATTTAAGTCGGGTTATCTAATCTCTTTAACATACAATTATATGACACACGTGGGTTTACCAACTACAGAATATTTTACATGTCTATAAAAATATAAGCAAGTAGGTTAAATGTAGTTAAAATGTAAGTTATTATTTAATAATATTCGGTAGAATGGTACCTGCATAATTTGGTCTATATAATATGCACTTGTTATTGTCTAATATAGATGTTTGCTAGGTAAAAGTTTTTATTTTCTTTTTAATATTTCAATAAAATACTTATATTTGTTATCCACTAAGTTCTATAAAATACTAATCTTGTATTCTTCCAATTCATTGGTTCTCAAAGCCCTTTTCATGTTATTAATCTAGTTAAATATAATTTTACAATAAATATGGATGGTGTAAATTTATCCTATATTTCATTTGTCTCTATTGGCATAAAAATTAATATTGTGTCCTCAGTGAATTCAATAGTTCTCAAAGTTTTTTCATGTGAACAATTTACTTTAACGTAAAATTTCAATAAATATCAATGATTGCAATTTGTCACATGTCACTGATGTCACTTTGATTATGTTTCGTTGCTCGTGTCATGATTCACCGCCGGCGGGTGTCCAATCGCGCGGTTAATTCGTGTTTGTCGGTACACGCTAGTGTGCTATCATACGTCGGGATCACATCTCTACA
>DWEI01002107.1:0-15031 GCA_018245875.1 Mysoria ambigua | reverse complement strand
GGTGGTTGGTTGTGTTTGTGTTTTAGGCGTCTGTGTAGGGTGGGGTTGAGGAGGGGGGGGGGGGGGGGGGGGGGGGGGGGGGGGGGATTAATTTCGCAGAGTGCTAAAGGGTCGTAAGTGTGGCGGTACGAAAGATTAAATGGACATAATGGTTATTCAGACTGAAAACGTAAAAATTTAAGTTAAACATATAAATGTTAAATTATTTTATTATCACGCCCCATAGCTTACATAATGGGCAGAGATCATCGAATGTCAGAAATCTATGTTTACAAGGCTGCTGTCCTTCAATATCTGTCTCTTTATGTATGCAACACAGTTTCAAAGAGTTCTGTCTCCTCATCAGTCGGTATACCTATTTGGTCCAGCTGATACAGTCGCGGCGTACTCCGCCACCTGCACCCATAAACCTTTGCACTGAGTATCTGTTTGTCACGATATCCTCTACACATGTGCATTAAAATGCTGATATAGCAACATCACAACTTATTGTGATGGATGTACTTCACCATCTAAATGGCGTTTTAAACAATTCCGGCATCAACATAACGGTCCAAATTGAAACTGTGCACCATAAAGTTACTTGAACGGTCAAATTTGATTTTCGCACAACGTCCCCGCGGGACGTAGACGTCCATTGATGTTTAAATGTTAAAGGGAATATTAATTGGACGAAGGCTATTTTCATTATTCTATACTGTTTATTACCGAGGCTTGGAAAATTATGTTTACCTAATTGTATTTGACGTTACATTGTGGAAATCAATTATCAACAAATGATGCTAAAGTTACTTGGCAATATTTCGCTATTACAGCAACATTCTTGAATGATTTAAGGTAGTCTCATTAGAACCGGCGTTCCTGTATGAGGAGCGGGTTGAATAGTGGGGAACCACGGTAGGTCTGCAACGATTAGAGCGCTGGGGCGAACAAGAAGGTTCTAGAATACAGACCTCAATATTTTTGATATACATCGTAATATGTGCGTGCATTTTTGCTTGTTATGTTTTTTTAATAGTGTTTTTGTATATATACACACAGTGAGTCACAGGGCTGGCAACCCGCAAAGAGTTTTGTATTGGGAGTTTTGTAAGGGATGGACATAGAACCCCCCTCCCCTCCCCTCTCTGTCATCTGCGTCATTCCGCCCGCTCCTGGGAATTGTATATTCATAAATCATTTGAAATGTCAATGGGTTTCCCGCGTGGCTAGATAAGCAATTAATTTTGTCGGTAGAATGTTCTCGTATGATAACGACCTCGATTGTGTATTTTTTTCCGATAACATATGACCTAATTGAAATAGTTATTTTATTTATTCTAATAAACAATTTAACAAATTACCAAATTACTTATTAAGTTTTCTTGTTCAGATATACAGTAACATCACGCCGGTAATCTCGGAAGAGGTAGTAGGAAGAGTAGGTATGTGTGTTGTATCTACACTCGCACGTTTCAACAGTGTATTAGGTGTACACGTTAATTTGACTAATATTGCTAGTAAATCGGAAACATCTGTATGAACAATGGCAGTCCGGATTCCTGCCTGCTCATTTGTTATTTTCTTAACATTAACAATGAAATTAAATTAAACTTTTAAGGGTAATGAATAAATCAAAATAGTGATTGAAAACTATCAATATCCGATATCGACATGTCACTAAACCGATATATTAGTCACTATTTTTCTAATATCGATGTGTTACTCACTATTTTGCGATATGGGTAAATTTTACTAGAATATACATATTTTCTTTTTGTTTCTCATCTATAGAATAAATTGAATCTTTCTGTATTTCTATTAGTTGATGTCAAGTGCGTCATAGATTCGACTTATGAAAAAGAATTTTCTTTTATTTGACAATATTGAATATGATATATATAATAGTAACGAAATCAGTATTTAAAAATATATACATAATAATAAGAGTGCTTGCAAGTGTGATTGCTTATTGAGGGTTCTTAGATTCAAATTCTGGGTAATATTAGCTTTTTCTAAATCAGAACCAGTTCTTCCAGTTAAATTTTCTGGTGGTGGCTCAAATTGTTTTGTATACTATGGGGCGTAAAAATAACTAGTGCAATAACAGTGTTCTACATACTATCAAAAGCTAGAGCTATTACAGGCGAGATGTTACAATTTTTTTGTTATAGATTTTTATTACTTATAAAGTGTTCAGCTTATGCAACGCTTATATTTAAAAATTAAATCTCTAAACGAGACTGGATATGAGTGTTGAGTGTTTGCCGCAATCAGATAACAAATATCTTAATACCGGCCAATCTTAAAGTACTGGTACTTGCTTAATATTCGATATATCATTTTATCTGATTCGATGAAGGCATCAAAATTGTTAGAATACTCACAGTTTTTTTTAAAGAAAATATTTAATTAACAATACACAGGCTCCAATATTTTGACGTAGTCTTTTAAACTGTCCGTATAAATGCGTCTATTCCTAATTTTACGTCAAATTGACACTTGTTGTGTCAAAAACTTAAACGTTGAGTTGAGTGTATGGTTTTGTAATTGTTTTTTAGCAATTTTATTTAGAAAAACCTCCCACTCTTAGCTTTTGAATCTAATCGAAAAAGTGAAATTTCCCGATAGTATATACAATGTCAAAGGTCAAATTGAACCTAATAGCGGCTGCGTGTGATAATATGGGCATTGGAACTAATGGATCTTTACCATGGAGGTTGAAGTAAGATTTTTAAATGTAGAATTTGGCGGGAAACAAAATCCTTATATTAACTTAGATGAAAGCTTTTCAGTATTAATTCTCGGGTTAAAAGTGATTATTCGATCGACGATACAAGCATCCATCAATACCCTGGCATTATAATTTTCAAAGATACATGTGGTGTTTATTTATTAGAAGTAATCTAGTTAATATATTGAAACTGTTTATGTCTCATATTTTTGTAAACAATTTGTGTTATAGAAAAGAAATGGCGTACTTCACAACTATGACAACTAAGGTCAAGGATCCAAATAAGGTGAATGCAGTTATAATGGGCAGAAACACATGGGACTGCATCCCGGTTAAGTACAGACCACTGGTGAATCGACTCAATATAGTGCTGACTCATAATGTTGAGAAGCTTAAGGAAAAGGTAATCAATATGTTTATCATCATCATTAGAATGGTTAATCATACTACTGCTGGACTTGTGTCTCATTCCAAAATGGATTAAGATCTTATAAAGAACATTGTGGAGATTCGATAGCTGTACAGGTGTCCTGACAATGTTTTTACTGCTACAACAAGTGATAGTAATATATCACATAATTCTATAATACTTGGTTCTTTTAAATAAAGTCCCCTGGAAGTTACTGTATCTTTAATCTGGAAATCATAAAAAAACTTCTATAATTGTTAATTTCAAGAGTTTCAGTCAGAATTTATAACAGATGAACTGTGTGTTGATGATAAGTTTTATTAAAACACAAGAGCTATAGTTGAGGTTTTGCTTTAACAACTTCAACATTGAGCCAATGGTTCATGTTTTCACAGCAAACAAATATCAGATATGACAAGTGTAAATATTTTATTTCATGTTGCAGGTTCCTGAAGGAGTGGCAGTAATGCCAGGTCTGGACGAAGCCATCAGTTATATAGAGTCTCGGAAGGATGTAGAATCTACTTGGGTGATTGGTGGATCATCAATTTATATGGTATTATCCTATTAATTACCCATTAAACAATACTATTGTAATAACTGTCAACACATTTGCAATAGAATTTCTTAAGCTTTGCCCTTTGAATTTGGTTCCAGTGTTTCTCATTATGTTTTTTCATTTCTATAGTTGTATATTTGTTATGATATTTGGGGTTTAATTGACAGGGGTCTGTATAACGTGACCTTGGGGCTGATGTTTGAAATATCAGTTTGAATAAATCCTACCAATTGGATCCATCAGAGAGTATACAACAGTGATATTACCATATAGTTGGATACTTCATAATAATCTTAAAGCTATATCAGCACATGTATATGAATATGAATATGTATATGAATATAATATGAATATAATATGAATATGTATATGAATATAAGCTTTTTTATTCCGTCAACTGTCAAACAGAATTGTTAATGATATTTTAACCTGTGTAAGGAAATTTCTTCATATTTCTTGAACTATCATTCACATCACATTCAAAGCTGTTATTTCCTGTCTATTCCAGGCGGCCATGAACCATGAAAATTGTGGGAAGATTTATCTGACAGAAATACAAAAATCGTTTGACTGCGATACATTTTTCCCTAAAATAGATCAGCAACATTTCCACCTTGTGGACGAGGAGGAGATACCGAGAGAGAGACAAGTGGAGGGGGACATCAGCTATTACTTCAGGGTGTATAAAAGATTGTAACATGTCAATACATTCAATTTTAAATTAACCATTTGCCAAATGTCAAAACTGGAGAGGTTAGTATAATTAAATGTTCTGAATTAGCTATGCGGTGTTGAAGCTGTGACTGAGTTCGAGTGGTCCTTAAGCCTTAAGGTGGGATTGGATTTGGATAATCTGCTATTGTATCTGCCACTTCAGGAAAACTCTTTACTAATCTGCTATCAGAATTCACAGTGCATGAATGAATTAGAGCAACAAGTGGTAATATTATTAATACTGTTTATTTGGATTGCTTTATTGAGCAATTAATGAATTATTATTATACTTGCATTATGGCTTAAAATATAAGCAATATATACTCTGCGTAGTTATAAGACTTATATTATAAAGATTATATTACTCGGTTTCACTGTTAAATGTTTCATGAGTGTTTATGCACATTATTATGTGTGAGGTTGTGTCATATTTCTCTGCAACCTTATTGCAACTGGCTGGGGCTCGTGAATGAGAATCTCATGCAGATCTGAAAATAGTTGCACCATCCAGAGAAAACAGATGTATGTGAATATCCATACATATTATTGAAATCATGTAACAGTTGCAATAGGTATTATAGATACTGTGTAATTAGATGTTATATCAATAAGATGCCATGTAACTTTATGTTCATAATGGTTTCTTGCTATGAAGTTAATGTATACACTTAAGGGTCATGGAAAGATGAGAAAATCCTATAACCAACAAGACATTCATTTTTTTATATATGAAATAGGCTAGCTTTTGGCCGCCACCTTGCCTGATGGAAAGCAATGATGTTGCCTATGATGAAACAAGATTGCCTAGTAAAAGCCTATTCACATTAGCTTTGTCAGTCTCAAAGGACAGCTTTAGGTCATTCAATTTTAACCAACTGTATTGTTTTTTTATATTTTTCTGTAGTTTTTATCCTTACATTATATCAAATGTTTTAAGTTTAAATATCACTTTCTATTACGGTGAAGGAAAACATCGTGAGGAAACCTGCATATCTTAGAGTTCTAAAAATAAAATTGTTCTCTAAGGTGTGTGAAGTCTGCCAACCTGCACTTGGCCAGCGTGGCGGACTACGGCCTTAACACTCTCATTCTGAAAGGAGACCCATGTTCCAACAGTGGAACGATAAAAGGTTGATATCGATCGATCGATCGATATCAAATGTTTACATTAAGTAGTTAAATATTTTTTATGTGCGAATGTGTATTAGCTATTGTTTATTCTTACTGCGTAGAAACTAGAATTGTTGCACTTTAATATTTACATTCCATTTGTACTTTTTTGTATACTCTAGTTTGCAGCCTTGTTAGTCGTGATAGTTGCTACTGCGAACGCCGATCGACAGGTCCCGGGTTCGATTCTCGGGTCGAACACTACAAAAATTTTTAATTCATATTTTCTAGTACTGGTTCAGTCTGTATATATGTGCCAGATGCATGTCAATAGGCTCACCGCCTATTCTATATTGATCAGATTACCTACGTGGCTAATATTTTTTTGTATTATTCTTAATAAAAAAATACATAATAACTAAAAAGAGTTTCATTGTGTCCCATCCCGTTGTTAATAATAAAGAAATACGCATTTCGTTTGTTCCACTATTGCAATTATAATGCATCATCCTTCTCTCCAACAGGTTGGAAAATGAGAATGCCTAACATTTCATATTAATTTTGTACTAATATTTTTTACAAAACATTCGCATCAATTCTCGGTTCGCATTGCCCCCAAATGCCAGTAGCATAACATAAGGGTCTAGTGATTTTTTCATTGCTTAATTCGTTATTATTACTTATTTTAGTCCATTAAAATACTGAGTGACATAGAAATATATTCGTTCTGAAATTTTCAATCTGTACGACATACTTCTATACTTTTTCTACGTTTTTTCCATCACTTTCTACACTTATATATTTTTTTACTTCAGTAAAATATTTATAGTGTTCATTTTCTAAGCTTATGTGTTTTTTTACTTAGGTACAATATTTCTAGATTACCAAATGTCACTTGGGATTATCGACAAAAATTTTTCTATTCGAAAAATAAAACGCACAATTCATAATTATTTTTAATTCGCTTGACCATTACATTAATCTTATAAGCTAGTGACAGAGCCCCGTCCAAACGAAAGGTAATACTCCGATAGAAAATACTGTAACACAAGCACTGAGGCTATACTGTCAAAATTAAACCTAAATAGCAGTATTTTAGTGCGAGAAATTATATGCTCAGGTGAGGAAACACGCTCGGCCACACGACGTGGTGTCGTGAGTCAGGGGATTTGGTTATATATGAACGTGACGTCAAGAAATTAAACATGTCCTCTTAACTTTGTCGCTCAGGAAACACAACTGACCATCCAATTCTCACTCTAAAATACTCTGATCTAACGACACCAAAGATATGAATCAATGTAACGCGCTAGATCAGTATGCAATGATAGAAATACTCAATAAAAGGAATTAAACATGAAAATTCTTACATAATAATATTTTTTTAGTGTTAAGATAAATGTCCTTACACTGACCATTTCACAATTTTTTCTTCGTTGGAACGTATTTCAAACAGATACAGTAGGATTTTTTTAAATTCAATATAACTAATAGATTGCATTTTTTTTGTTTTAAATTTCACGTTCTCATGCCGTGGAGTGACAATTTGAAGATTGAATCAATATTTAAAAAATATCCATTAAACTTTTTCACGAGAGGTGTGACATTATAGCCAGTGAATAGACACAAAGAATGTGATTTGAAAAACGCTTTCGAGACACGATAGCATGGAGGTGTAAGAAACATTCAGTAGTTACAACTAACACAAGTTTGATATTAAAATAATACCAACAGCGTTGACGAATCGCAAAACTTGTGTTGAAGCACGTACATAAGTGTTGCGTAAATCGAAACGTCAAATCATTATTATTTTTTTTTTTTGGGTTTTTATATTTTTTTGTTTTTTTTTGCTCTATCCCGGAGCGGGCGATACACGACGACATACACATTCGTTAGATACAATAAAAAATATTAAACATAAAGGATACTACTTCAGTTTTGATAAAACACGTTTTCAAGCGATATTTTCAAAGCTGAAATCGTAGAAATAAAAATTACTCTACGAACTCAAGTTTCTTTTGATTCCCTTCAGATGACCAATCTACGGACGCATTATATCACGGCCACTGGAATTAACGCCGCCGCGTGCTGTGGTAAGATTTAAAGAAATCAAACGAAACTTGAGTATCATCTACATAGTAAGAATAATACACTAAACATCTAAATACTAACACGACTTGTTGACGCCATATTATGATCACTACGTAAGCCCAAAGTGATTGATTGATTATGAGAATGTGCTTTAAATACTGTTTCTAGAAAATTTTAAAACTGCAATACCCGTGACAGCTGGGGATGAATTATACATACATACATACATATCCAAAAGGTGTAATTTGAAATTTCATGAACACTTTATATAATAATGTATGGGAACAACATTTAATTCACAATTAAAGCGAAACATCTTTTTTAACAAGCACACAATATTATGCTGTCACATTACCATCTACAGGACTGTCTGAGCTTTGATCGGCATTGAAAGTGTTCGGAATAAACAAAACATAACAAAGCAAACGAAAAATAAAACAACGCTAAAACATGTTACCATAATGAGGTAATGTTTTTTTTTTTTAAATTTTAATTCGTATAAACAGGTCAATAAAAGCTTTTATATATGTCAAATACTAAAGGCAACTTGCAACTCGGTTTACAAAAAAGCAAAGAAACAATTCAACTGGCAACACCAATCAAAGACTCAGACAGTGACGCGAAACCCATCACTTTACCGACTCAGTTATAATTGTAGTGCATCAATAGATAATCCGGGTTGTTGATCTCGGCGGCGATCGGCGCGTTGGGAGGCAGGATCTGGAAGCCCAAGAACATGAAGGTGCGCAGGATGGTCACGCGGTCCTCGCGGGCCTTGTTCACGCACACTATCCAGCTGGAATAGAGAAAAGAGACGAAATCTGATTAGTGATTCAATTCGAGTACAAAGATTGTTTTAACATTAGCTTCAACTGTTGGAGTAACACATCCAAAACAAAACGAGATAGACAGAAAAACACCTATTACACAGATAACGAGTTAAAAAAATATCAATAAAATTGAACAATACAATAAATTTACTCAGTTTGCCAATTCCTTTGTTGGTTTTGTAAAATATTACCGTTTATTACAAGACGATACTCACTGTGTACAGCGCAGACGCTCTTCGGCGAAATCGAGCAGGAACATGAAGGCCTCCTTGCTGCCCGCGGCCAGGGAGTCGGGCAGGCGCAGGTACATGATGTCGCCCTTCAGTACCTGAGGGGATGGGCGGAAACAAACTAGCGATATCACTTTATTAATTAACTCAATCGTCTCAATTAACATCACATGTTGTATATCTTTTGTATTGAGCAATTATGAACCACGGCACAATTGTCAGTAACCAACCATAGCCCAATGTAGAAGTGCCTGGAGAGCCCTTACTTCCAGGACTGCTCGGTAGTCACGACCCTCAGTCATGAGGAAACGATTGGAATATAACCAATTATATCTTAGGATATTAAACAAGTAAAACAAACTTGTCAATTATAATACAATCTGACCATTTAGTGCCCTGTAAATCGTGATAAGCTTATGTAAATTTTATAATAGAGAGAGCAAAAATGTATCAGCTGTTTGACAAGCATATTCTGTGTTACCAGAACGCAGGGTACCAAAAAGATGTATGCTGTTGGCATGATGTAAATAATTAAAAATAAATATGTTACTTTTGAATTGATACTGTCAAAAAAACAACGATAGAAGCTAGATTATGGTTAGTTATATACAATAGGATGGCCATGAAGTGATAAAAGTGTTTATCAAAGTTATCATAATACAAAACTAGGGCAGTGACTTTATAATGGGCTGACATTCTTATCATGTCACGAGATGACATATTATAGGATCGTGGATGATCAATAAATAGACAACACTGATGTTATTATAATAATATAATAATTTACATGTGACCTATAAATTGCAATGAATATACTTATCGTTCTGTTTTAAACACAAGTTTGTTTAAGGTTGGCACACTAAGCACAGAGCCAAATTAAGTTAGTATTCAACTTAACAAATGTTTCAATATACATTTGAATATACATTTCCTATGAAACATGTAAAATTAAGTCATTACATGACAATCAGCATACACCTATATTTATATATATAATTTTTAATATAAGTGTTAATTAAGTTTTGCTCTTACATAAAAATTAGCTACAGGTGAAGTCTAATCATTAGCTTATTTTTGATCTAGTTATGAGTGTTCCTGACTCATGAGGTAAAATTGAGGGAAAAATATAACCGGTTACAAATATTTGAGTAATTAATGAATATGCATACAAAAAATATTCAATTCAAAAGAGAACTAATTAACACAGAACAAGTTTTGTTTAATTTCGGTTCGAATATTTTAAGATTATATTATTATAACAAAACTCCACGCCTGTAATCCCCGAAGGGGTAGGCAGAGGAATGCAGAACATTCCCACGATTCATTATTTATTTATATTATTATATAAAAAAAAGATATTCTTACGCATTCCCAACGAGTGAAGTTCTGCTCGGTGAGATAAACTTTGAAGTTGATCTTAGTTGGTGCTCGATCTCTGCGCGCGAGGATCTTCTCGATGGTCTGAAATGCACAATCTCCAATGTAACCACTACCCGTTGCCAGCGTGAACGCCACAGTATGTACGAGGACCGACCGCCTCGCGCAGCGCGCGGTCGTGCGTGGGGTGCGCGGGGTGCGCCGGCGGCTCCGCGGCCGCGCCCTCGGCGCTGCTCAGCGAGCTCACGCTGGACCATAGCAGGGCGCTCAACAAGTCGCCTGCAAGACATACAGAGAAAAATATATAGTAAATGCAACTCATGTCGTATTCATTGCCTCAGTATGGACACCTAACATAATGTAACTTAACATCAAGACCCCGAAGAAGGTAAGGTGGCTGGCAAACACTCCAGCAACAAAGCAGATTGTAATTAAGATTTTATATAGTTTATTTAGTTATTGTGATACTTATACTTTTGATATAATTTAAGAATATAAGAAAAATCTCTTCTGTTATTTAGCTTGTAATATATGTAAATGGCACAGCTTTTTATTATGGTATCTTCTGTCATCATTCACTTTGATTCGTCATTTAAACATTATTCCAATTTCAAAATACAATTTTTATTTTTTATATGACGTCCATAGATTTCCCCTCTCAGCCCTTGACTCTACACAAGCCCAGCTATCATCCAGTCACCTCCATCTACTTTACGAGAACATGCAACAGTCACTGATGCTCAATAAGCATCAGCTATGGCGTGAGTACTGACGATGGTTGTCGTCGTGGGTGGGGGTGGACGGGGTCGCGGGGCTCGCGGCCCCGCCGTTCACCCCTCCGGGCGGTGCCGAGCCGTGAGCAGGGACATCAGGACCACCTGGCGGAATTATGGTCACATTACTCTCGTGTCTCGGCATCTCCGCGCTGCTTCACTAGCAAGTACGCCTCTTCAAAAACAGGAAAATATATTATGAATATCAATGGAGAAAATACAATTGTTCTTATTTAATTAGTACAGTGTTGTACTAACAGAGTAGTATTAGTAGAGACCTATTGTAGGGTGGTTATAGGGCAGCCTTACCCATCAAAATATGCGTGATAAGAATAATGAAAATCGACGATAGTCTTTTTAGGAAAATGTTAGGGTTCATGATAGTTTGAATTACTAACATAGCAACCTGTTTGCTGCTTAATGTTCCCGGTGATTCCGTTGCTCGATTTCTTATTTTTTTTAGTTGAGGCATTATAATTAGAAAAACAGATTAAATACATTGCAAGGTACATTGGCAGTGTACTCCGTCACTGAACGCTTACCACAGAGGCCCGGCGCCCAGGCACAGCGAGAAACACTCGGCGTCGGACGCCGACAGGGCCGAGCGCTTGTTGCCGCACGCGTTCAAAGACGCGCCTTCGCCACTGGAGAGAGAGAAAACAAACAAATTATAACATGATATAAAACATTCAAAATGGGTTAATACAAAAGTTGACACGTCACTAATTTGGTTAACATTAGGTATGCGCTGTTGGGAAAGGAATATATTTCTTTTAATTCAAAGGATACCAATGTCTCAATGTAAAAATTTTCTAGACACAAATCTTACTTATATAATAGCTCGGTTAAGCCCCCTTGTTTATTTATATATCTAGACCCTAACATCGGGATGTCCATAGATTATTACATACAACCGCATGCCTCACTAATGACTCCATGGTAAGGAGAACCTACATCGAGAATTAGAGGTTTACGAGGCAGCGCCATCTATTATCAACAAGTGAAAGAGTCCTGTACACTTGCGTCTAGTACTCGATCACATACAAACCGTATAATAATAATATTATATGTACCATATAATAATACATACAATGCAATAAACCTTTATTATTTAAGCGCAATAAACAGCGAAATTCCCTATCTGTGTTGACGCAACAGACTATTTGCATTCACTGAAGATAAGCCCCTATGTACGACGATTACACAATTTGCACAAAGATTAAATTATTTACAACACGTCTTAAATACCTCGCGTTTGCCATCCAACTATTTGAACTTGATTTAGTATGACAAGATAAATGAAAATTATTATTAAAGTATATCATAATGCTAACTAATAAATGTTAAATCAACATGGGAACGTCTAGAATACAGATTTTTCCTGGTTACCCTAATGTTATATACATTAGGGTTGTCAACCTAAAATTACGAAAACGAACATACACAATTGGAAAAATTACGACAATTCATTTGTAAAAAAGGACAAAGTGATACATTAGCAGTAGTTTATTAAATATGTTGTGAAAACATGGCAAATGAAGTTCAAGTAATAATAATCATATCTACAAGAGGCGTGCCATTTTTTATTATTCATCACCTTATTTTAGGGGCCTGATAAACCAAGCACGCTGCTTTTATTTAAGCTACCAAGAGTATCCCAGGATAAAACGTAACTTCACGCTCGTAATCCCCGAAGAGGTATGCACAGTAATGAAGAACACTCTCTCGTTTTACCACCTACTTTACGTCTCACTATGGTACAGGTGGTGAGCCTATTGCCACTGAGCAGGTATCCAGACTTCGAATCTAAAGAACTAGAAAATCTAAATTAGAAAATTGAGTAATGCCCGACCTGGGAATCGAACCCGGGCCCTCCCGATCGCCAGTCGCACTTGCAACCAATACGACCAAAGTGGCAGACATCCCAGGACACTACAAAAGTACATGACGTGTTATTGAAAAACGGAACGGTAGGCAAGTCTAAATATACATTCACAACTACACAATTATAAATGTGTCGTGCCACTTACTGCCTACTGCTGTCGGTGGGAATCATTGGCAGAACCCCTCGCGGGGAGGTCAATGTCGAGCAATGGCCGTATATCACACCAGGCCCTCTACGGGGTAGGCGAAGAGCATCGAGTGCCAAATATTTTCGTCCATTTCCGTGCACACAGCCGTTTATGAATGTTAAAAACATGTAAGAAGTATCACAGCTACTTATTACGTAATAAACGATCGTTTACTATAAACCGAATTTCAATTACGTTTTATTTTTATTAAATACATATCATATGTAATAAATACATCACACACACACACACACACACACAACACATCACATACACAATACATATCACAAGATTACACCACACCAAGTTATTACATACATGTGTGATAATGGCTTTATTATGTCTGGCTTTTAACAATACACTATCAGACATGTCTATACCGATGGGTACTTGATAATTGTTGCAGTGAATCTTCGATGCATTTAGCATAAAGAAACAATTTGTTGTATCAGTACTGTCCATGAATGAATATGAATTTACTGTTATGATCTGCAATTAAGTACTAAGGAGACAATATTATTTCTCATTAACATCAGTCTGATCAAGCCCACAGCTGGACATAGGCCTCCTCTGTGAGGTCCTTGCCCACTATTCCCACGGTGGGCATAATTCACGTGCGAAGATAATTTTTTGGACAGCCTTATGAGAACAATGCCCGCACGAAGGATTGAGATTTGTTTGATATAGAAGTGAATTATATAGAGCGGGACAGCAGAAAGCTACAATATTTATAATATATTACATACGAATACATAAAACATTCATTGTTACATTGTTCTTATCGGCACTCTCAGATACATTTCTATGGTGCAACAGTAACATATAAATGTACACAGCTATTAATCTCTCTTGAAGAAGACAACACTTGGCTGCCAGCTCGTCGTGCTACGAGCAACGCGACCGCCGGCCCTGGGGTCAAATGCCGGGTCGATTACTATTGGATTTTTCTATGTTCGATGAACTAGTAGTGGCTTCCAATCTGGATATACGCTTGGTGTTTGGCAATAGACACACCACCTATTGCAAAGTGGGACGAAAACGTAACCGGTGAAACGTGCGAGTGTACTGCACTCCTCTGCCTATCTCTTTGAGAATTATTGATGTGATGTTACACAGTACAGGGGATCTATCTGAGAACACAGCTACGCGTAAAAAATAGAACTACTTGTTAGTCACAATATGAGAGTTGGTAAAGTATTGAACAAAAGTAACACACCCCTTTTCTTTTAACGTCGGGGGTTATTTATACATTTATAATTCATAGAATAAAATTAATTCTCACCTGTACACTTGTACGACCATTCTTGTCGAATTTAAAAAAAGAACCGAATAAAAATAACGCGACGCAATAGGCCGAGACTAAAATAAACCGTGTCAAAATATATCACTTATTTATCACAATAATTATAATAATGGAATGTGAATTACAAAAAAAAAACTTAATATAATTTACATTAACGCTAATGGTAACTTTGTAAAAAAATATAATAGATTAAATAAAAACGTATAATTTGTTTAAAATCTAAAGGGACTTTTGTGCGGCCGTCTTTTAAAAATATGAGCGCTGTATGTGGTATACAGCATAATACGGTTATAATGAAAAATTTTTTTTGATTGTTTGTAAACACGTGCGGTATATTTGGAGATGTGCGATGTACTGGACCGATTTTTAGGTAAACATCACTGGGAAAGAGATAGCTGCCAAAACCGAAATAGATCTGATAGTTGTGCATACTTACGTATTTATAAAGACTCATGTAGATTACTTTTAATAGCTCGCGAAAAATGTCAATGAAGTAGTGTATATTGTCTTTTAATATCATGATTTATAATTATACTTGGGTTATCGTGGGATGCATTGCTCTTAAATGAACAGCTTTTCTGTTTTGAATGGAGAATCAATATTTTGTGACAAATTTTCATCGACACCAAAGTACAAAATACAACTTAAAAATACAGGCACGATATCCAATCAGTTGCAGAATAAAATCAGTGTTCGAATAAAATTCTCACACATTGGCGAAATTTCCCAATTATTTGGACATATTTTGACAGCCTTTCTTAGAATCTCCTAATACAATATTACATACATACATACATATCTTCACGCCGAGTCCCTTACGGGGTAGGCAGAGAGCACGGAGTGCCAAATA